>LJJI01000113.1:0-88849 GCA_001553865.1 Cladosporium sp. BSL10
CTCTCTCTCTCTCTCTTTCTCTCTCTCTCTCTCTCTCTCTCTCTCTCTCTCTCTCTCTCTCTCTCTCTCTCTCTCTCTCTCTTGTATCACTGCCGTCGTCTTCCTATGGTCTTTCGATGGACATTCGTGGTTGATGCTCCTACGCCGAGGTATTTTTGACATTCGTGGTTCGCGGCATTCGTGCACGAGGAGTTGCATACCGCCCTAGTCTCTGTATAATGCTTTCTGTCCGTGTGGTCGCGTTATCATTGGGCTACATGCATGGACGTACATACATGCTTTGTGGTTGCTGGGATTGGACGTTGATCACATCGAACGACAACGGTATCGAAGAATTAAATGCATTGATTATGGCTCCAAGTTCCGTCAATTCGGATGTTCGATGTACTTTCTGACTTCTGCTTCGTGTGTCTGTGTCAGATATGCAAGTTGTGTTTCATGCTGCACAACTGTTACCCAAATCTTTCAGTAAGCTCAAGTGTTTCTAAGTAGTTGAAGCGGCCCACTTGCCTTCAATTGTTTTTTGTTCTACTTTCCGTGCTTTGAAGCCCACGCATCCCCAAAAGATTCAGTAAAGCCCAGGATATTTCAGTATACGATCTAAAGGGTAGACTCAAGAGCTAAAAGCCCTACTAGCTCAGTTGCTATATTGATGCGAAAAAAACATAAACACACGTCACACCAACCCTAACCCCAATGAAGAAGGTCACTTTTGGCAGGGCCATATCACGTGACACCTCTTTCGTGAGGTACCTTACACGTCAGGGAGGCTTGAATGCTACGAGACGATATGATTTGCGGACGAACTGGAAGGTACTGCATAGAGAAGAAGCAAGAGGGACCAGTTGGTAGCAATTAGTATTCTTATCTTTTGTCCTCCTGCAATCATTGACATTTTCCAGTGGACCTCGGCAGCGGAGTCAGCACGACATCGTCATGTCAGATGTTGGCGACACGACATGGCATCTTATAAGTTCCGCAATTCGCCTAGATATCTTCCATCTTCAACCAGACTGTGTCACCTCACAATCGTGGGTGTTTGTCTCCCTCACTCGACAAGACGTTCATGCATGTCAAGCCAGGCTGTCTGACAACCTTTGAACGTCTATTGCAAACACGCCGCACAATCACACGAGCGTGTGTAAGCAGCCTGCACATTGAATCGCGAGCTTCGTCCAACATGGCGTCTTCTCTCCCGGATCTTCCGCCAATCTCGCGTCTTACACCGTCTATTGTGCGCATCGTCGCGGGTAACCCGAGCAAATTCACATTGCAAGGCACGAACACTTATCTCGTCGGGACAGGTGCCAAACGCATTCTCATTGATACTGGCGAAGGCAAGCCCGTGTGGGGCGAGCGGCTTCGCCAGGTTTTGGAGGAAGAGAAAGCCAGTGTTGGTACCGTGTTGCTCACGCATTGGCATCACGATCATGTGGGCGGCGTTGCACAGGTCCGAGAGTTGCAGCCAGACATTGAGATCAGAAAGTTCGTTTCACCGTCGGGACAGGGTGATGCGACGTGGGGAACCATCGACGACGGGGAGGTGATCAAGTGCGAGGGTGCAAGTTTGAAGGCTTTGTATTCACCAGGCCATACGGATGATCATGTTGGATTTATCCTCGAAAGCGACGGCGCCTTGTTCGCTGGCGACAACGTTCTAGGACACGGCACGGCAGTGTTCGAGGATTTGGCGGAGTACATGGCAAGTCTGAAGAAGATGGCAGGAGCCGTCGATGGGCGCTTGTATCCGGCACACGGAGATTGGGTGGAGAACGGCAAAGCTAAGGTGAGAGAATACATTGAGCACCGCCAGCAGCGGGAGAGAGAGGTTATCGAAGTGCTGGGGAGGCCGAGAGATGATGGCAAGCAGGGCTGGGAAAGCATGGAGTTGGTGAAAGTCATCTACGCAGCGTACCCAGAGGCTTTACATGTGCCTGCGGAGGGCAGTCTGAAGCACGTGTTGAAGAAATTGCGGGGAGAAGGGAGAGTGAAGGAGGAAGGTGGAAGGTGGTTATTGATCGGAAAGGAGGAAGGTAGACTCTGATGGAATTTAGCAGGAACTGCGTGCTTTGTTTACAGGTAGTTGGGCGACTGTCAGCTGTATACACGCAACTCATCAGTTGGTATTCGCATGAAGCAGTATTCAATTCCCAGCAAGAATATTCATAAAGAAACGGCATACTCCGACGCAGTCATGTATGCAACAAAGCCACCATCGAGAGCCTCTTTCAATCCGCGGGTCTCGTCTCTTACCAGAATGCCATCTCCGCCTCCTTCTCTTCGTCCGCTCCTCGAAAGGCTCAATCGAGCCCCAAGCCGAGCACGCAGGACTGCGCCATATGTCAAAAGCGAGCCAGTGGAGACTCCGACCATTCACAACGATGATGCGGAGCGACTTATCGTGGCTTCTCGCCGGCCCTTGACGGCTCAAAGTGACAACGACGAGAGCTCGATTTCGTCCTCAACGTCTACGATGGCCTCAGAAGGCTCAGAATTATTCCACGCACTCGTCAACATGCTCAATACACCTTCGACTAGCAACACCGCTCCTGCGCTTGATTTTAGCGGCTGCCGTGTCGAGATTCACTTCCACGTGCACCCGATTATGCGACCAACTTTCCCACCTCACTTCTCCCAAGCACAGAGATTGAAGAGAAAGAGAGAAAGCCACGATGTGGACCAAGTGACTGAGGGAGAAGAAGTTCTGGAGCGACAAGTGAAGAAGATCAAGCTGAGCCATGATCCTGGGTTTCGGCTCAAGATCGAAGGGCAAGCAAAGAATGGGAAGAGGCCGGAGAGGATGACTGCAGCCGACGGGGTCAAGGCGAAATCGAGGATCGGCTTGAGGAGGATGTCATCTCGTGGAGTTGAGGCTGGTCGAGCCAGGCATTGATTTGCGACATCGTCATGGTCTTCGCCACCTCGAGTATCACAAGGGTCTGCGCGGACTCAGTTCTGTTTGTTCTGGATGATCATTAGCTATGCGTGGAAAGCAATCGCAGTGCTTTTCTTCCTCCAAAGCGTAACAATGGTGGTAGACATTCGAAGCCAGTCCATGTTATCAGCAAAGCGGATGCGCAGTATCGTCAGAGCTTCTCCAATGCCCACCTTGTACGGGCCGATCACGTCTCATCGCGTTCAGCTGCATGATCAAGTTTGATAGATGCCCGTACGCCCCAGGCCAGAACGGGCTCGGCAAAGACGCCAATGTGGCGAAGGATTGCATGCGGCTTATTACGAAGGATTTCACCAAGAACGACTGTAGACGAGGGCAAATGTGTTCGGCTGCGTACGCGATGTTATCAGATACGCACGATTGCATATGATCTCTGCGGATAGGGCGGATTTAGACAGGCGCATTAGCGTATACACACAATGCCGGTTGGAACACCGTGCAGCAGCAGTATAGCAGACTGAACTGCTGCTACCTGATTGGTCCATGCATGAGTAAGCGATTAGCACTCATCAAAGGCAATTATTGACTTCATGAACAAGCACAGCCCCATTCACGATAGCCAGTCAGTAGTCAAGCAAAGCGGTGATCCTGTTGGTTTGGCTGATATGGCATACGAAAAAGCACCTTCTGCATCGAGTATACTGTACTTGGCTCCGGAGGCATATACCACACAAGTATCTCTGGGCATCTCGCATTTGGTAGATAGCTTTCGCCGCGCCGGGATAGCCAAGGCGCATGTGCCTGATCTACGCGAATGTACTCGCTTCGGAGTCTGGCAACCCGGACCGCATCGTGCATGGGTATAAAGGAGTAAGGCACAATGGCGAGTAGGCTGCGTCTAAGCAGCAAGTATAGCACTTGTAAGCTGTAGTACAAAACATGTTGTACGTCTTGATATCTTCGTTATAGAAGTGTCGTGTAGTAGGACTGAAAGCACCAACGTGTCAGATTACGCGATGTCACTCAAGCCGAGGTGAGCCAACGGTAGTTCTCTGATAGGCTCACCGTGATTCTTGGTCGTTCCCTTGGCGTGCATGCCATGTGGTACAAATCACGAAATCAGCCAGTCGCCTGAACAGACACAGGCTTGATGCTACGCTATGCGAATTCGCGCTCTCTGGGTGTAACACGGAGCCATTGCCTTTCTTGGCCGCTACCGAGACTCGATGGCAATATTTGGGTGTACTATCAAGGTTTGCCGCTACCATGACTGGTGCAGAGATCGTACAACCGTGCTCCGGGGAGTGCTATCAAAGCTGGGGTCTTCTCGAAACGCCACATCGCCTTCTCAATTTCTTTCTCCCTGTCTTGCCTGTCTTCTGGCCTACGGCGGCAGGAAATCGTGGAGTACCTTAGTCACATATCTAGTTGGCCGGGTATCAGCCGCCCGGCGGGATCAGGCGATCATCCTGCGCTATCGTGGTTATTGTACATATTGCTAGGTGGTAGAACCTAACCTCAGTTTCCATGCATGCCACCTGAGGCTTGAGTTTGGACAAGCACAACGGCAGGCCCAGTGCAAAACGGGATCTACTACTACAAGCATGAACCCAAAATAACACCGCAACTACCACACAACCTCGATGTCCACAGTCCCACAATATCCCCAGATCCGCTATCATGCGGGGGAATTACCGTTACGTTACGAAAAACAGTCGGCTCCCTCCTACCTTGTGACAAGATGAAACTCAAAGAAAGAATATAGGTGTATATGGTCAAGGCCCCGAATATCCGCCACCGCCGGTCTAATGCGCACCCATCAGCCTTGTGTGCGAGAGGCCAAGGCCGCGGTCAACCTTGGTAAGATACCAACAACACCAACAATAATGAACGGTTGCTATGTTCCTGGACATCGCCAGAGCTGTGTGGCGACAAGCCATTCGTCTGCATAGCCTTATCAGCAGAGGAATGCACCTGGGCCCGCTCTTCACACCGTTAAAAGAGCGCAATATCTTGGCTTCCACGGATTACAGGCCAGCGTGATGATCTTAGCGGTGCGGACGAGGGAGGCGATGAGCAGAACGGGCCTCACGCTCGCGTGGAAAGGCTTCTCGAATTGATGGCCACCAGTATACCAAGCGGAACCTAACGCGAAAAGGCAGCTTATCGACTGTCAGGTCTTGAGAGAGAGCGGGCCAAGGCCTTGGTCGGTGGGCGGACTGCTTGGCTAGCGGGCTCTGGGTTCCAGCCGGGCGACACCGAAGGGTCTCAAGGCCGTACAAGGTCCTCTTATAAAGTCTTTGTTGCCTCGTGGTGGTGGTGAATCGCCGTTGCAGTCAACGTCGACGTCGCCTTACACCTTCATTGGCATTTGCCTCGATCGCCCACCATGGCGAATACAACTCCTCATTTCAGCGCGAACATGGATCCGGAAACGGGTGTCAACAAGTCCTTCGACCCGGAGATCAAGGGTATGGACAGCCCGTTGGAGAAGTCTTCTTCTCACTCCAATGGCGACTACGTCGAAAGCGCGCAGCTACCGCTCATGACCCGCCTGGGTCTGTCCCCCGACTCTTTCAGGCGTCGCTCGGCCGCTGACGAGCACAACCAACTGAACAAGACCCTGAAGACCAGGCATTTGAACATGATTGCCATCGGTGGTAGCATTGGTGCTGGTCTCTTCGTCGGTTCTGGTGGTGCTCTCGCCAGGGGTGGTCCCGCTTCTCTCTTGATCTGTTTCTCCGTCATCGGTATCGTAAGTATACGTGCGACTGAGCCCTTTAAGTTGTAAAATGTCTAACAATTGTGCAGATGATGTTCAACGTCGTCTATGCTCTCGGTGAAATGGCTATGTTGTATCCGATCTCTGGTGGTTTCTACACCTACTCTGTCCGCTTTATCGATCCTTCTTGGGGCTTTGCAATGGGCTGGAACTACGTCTTCCAATGGGTAAAGCTCTTCGATTTCTTTTGGCGATCACTGCCGACTAACATGTCTTCCAGGCTATCGTTCTACCGCTCGAACTTGTTGTCGCTGGTCTGACAGTCCAATGGTGGGAAGGGGCCCAAGGTGTGCATGTCGCCGTGTGGATTGTTGTGTTCTTCCTCGCAGTCTGCATCATCAGCTTGTTCGGTGTCATGGGATACGCCGAAGAAGAATTCTGGGTTTCCATCTTGAAGCTTTCGACGATTATCGTCTTCCTATTCATGGGTGTCATCTTCGTCTGTGGTGGTGGACCTTCCGGTGGAGCGTAAGCAAGAATCTAAAACTTGAGAGGTGTGAAACGTGACTGACAAGTGCAACAGCTACGACACCTATCAAGGCAGTAGGACATGGAGGGATCCTGGCGCATTCACCGACTTCGTTGGTTTCTGCGGTGTTTTCGTCACCGCTGCTTTCTCCTTCTCCGGCACTGAACTTGTCGGCCTTGCTGCTGCCGAGTCCGAGAACCCGGCAAGGTCGTTGCCCTCTGCGATCAAGCAGGTTTTCTGGCGCATTACGCTCTTCTACATCCTGTCGCTCACTTTCGTCGGTCTGCTCATCGAGCATACTGACACTCAACTCTTGGGCAGTGGTATGATTGATGTGGAAGCCTCGCCTTTCGTCATCGTCGCCGACCGGGCTGGTATCATGGGTTTTGCCCACTTTACTAACGTCGTCATCATGTTGTCTGTGGTTTCCATTGGCCTTTCTGGTGTCTATGGTGGCTCGCGTACATTGTGTGCACTTGCTGAGCAGGGTTACGCTCCTAGCTTCTTCTCTTACGTTGACAAGGCTGGCCGACCTCTATGGGCGACTATCTTCGTCCTCCTATGGTCCCCGCTTGCCTTCATGACCTTGGACACCGGTGGATCCATCGCTTTCGACTGGCTCCAGTCTCTTTCCGGCTTGGCTGCGCTCTTCACCTGGGGCAGCATCTGCTTCGCTCACATTCGTTTCAGGAGTGCATGGAAATACCATGGCCACACCCTTGACGAAATCCCCTTCAGGGCCATCTTTGGTGTTACTGGATCCTGGATCGGACTCGGCTTGGTTGTAATTGTGCTCATCGCACAGGTAAGCCTCGACATGTCCTTTATGCTTTGAGCAACGCTAATCATTAATTGCAGTTCTACACCGCCATTTACGCCGCTGTCAATGGTGGAGAGGATGGTCCTCAGGGCGCTGAGGGTTTCTTCAAGTCTTACCTCGCCTTTTTCGTGGTCATTGCATTCTACATCGCCGGCTGGATTTGGAAGCGTTCCACCTGGAAGAAGATCTCTGAAATTGACGTTGACTCTGGTCGCCGAGAGATCGACTGGGAGATCCTCAACAAGGAAAGAGCTCGTTACGCGAGCTGGCCTGCCTGGAGGAAGGTGCTCAGCAAGTTCTTCTAAGCGGAGACTGAGTCGAACCTACCTGGCTGGCTAGAGTGTCGTGTGTAGATGAGTAATTATAGTCGTGGAGAAAGTACCATTCGTTGTCCCGTGCCATGGCTTCAATTTTGGTGTCTCTCTCAGTCAACTGTCGTTATCATTGTCGTCGCTGATGTGTGGTCCATAATTAGAAAGTCTTGTTGTATCGATAATACTCACGATTCCGTTCAGAGAAGTAAATGCACCAGCAGACAGCGATCAAACGTCGACGAGACAAAGTGTCCTACTTTGCAGGTGTAATTGATATAGGAGAGTTAGGTTTGAGAGATCCATGTGTCCAAGTAATTGTGCAGTCTGACCATGCGTAGTCTGTAATAGATACCGACGCACAAATGTGACGTCCAAGGCTGTTGTTGATTTCGACCAAGTCACCCGCAAAGGGGTTTTTTGAAAGATGCCTTCTGTTCTGCTGTCTTCAAATTTATAGAAGGCCGCAGTGCGACAAGGCTGTAGCGGTCGGCATGAAGAGCGCCCAGATATACGCCATAGTCTTCGCAGTTCAAGAAGACGTCGTTTCAGTTGCGACTGATACTACTGACCATGGACCTTGCCCAGCCAGATCCAGTGTATGTACGGTCTTTGAGGTATGCGTGATATACTGCCCTATTTTTCCCGAACATGAGATCCAGATTGCTAGTTGCTCCAAGCCACACCTTACCAGAGAGGATCGTCTTGCTTCCATATGGCATCAATAAGTTAATTGTCATGCAGCCTAACTTTCAGGCACGATACACCACTGCAAGCCCGAATCGCTTCTTGCGACGTGATTCCGGGTGCTTTAGGAATCGGCGTTGCCGGGATCACAAACTCTGTGATGATGCTCCGTTTAAAAATTATTGGCAGTCGTCTGGGCAGGGACAGCGTCGCAGCGGGCTCAGTCGTGAGTTCGACGGCCAAAGTTTCGCTAAGATGCATCATGATCTTATTCACAGCCAGGAATCGGTGGCTTCGTGTTCACTGAACAAGTGATGGCTCGATTACCGAGAGGTCCTCGATGCTCACTGGTGTTACTGCGAGATCAAAGTCAGAAGTGTAATACTTGTCGTTGCTCTCCCTCCAGAGTTCGCGAATGCACCTGTTAGTTATGACTCTTCACGCCTATGACTTTCACTTACGATTGTTAGTGACTGAGGAGGCTGGAAGGTATATCAGTATTTGATGAGATGGTCTACAGGTGCAGGGGAAGTCAGCTTTTCATACTACTATCAGTGTCGCGTGTTTGTATTGTACAGGGCGTACCTCTAATCTGTAAGCAGGCGCGGACTCCAGACCAACACGGACCAAGGGGACTCGGGTACAACTGTGGATTCGGTTGATCCCGGATCGTCAAAACGTGCCACAAACAACGGGGCCTAACTTTTCACCCACACGAGCGGCGCCATGCTGCCAAACATGCGCACATGGCGCTTCTTCGTGCCACGAAGATCTCGCGCGCGGGGTTGCTCGTCTGGAAGCTCGCGCTGTGCAACAAACTATGTTCACAATGCATATCGTTATGCTTTTGGACAGTCGGACTTACTGTCCACGCCCGGACATACAATGCTCCTGTGCAAGTAGGGCAGCCTGCACAGCCTTGAATGTACCGGGGTTCGTACCTCCAAAGGAGTGACCGGACTTTTGACCGCCCTCCAGTGGCCACGGGAGCGCCTCTTCAGGAATCTGGACTGACGACATGAGCGCTCTCTTGGTCTCAGACACGTATTACGCCGCTGTGGGGGACGAATGCACAAGTGCGCACCTCTGGCTCCTTGGGCGGTTCCACCTCACTATTGCCACGGCAGTCTCGACCATGCCGGCGAAATGCCGGATCACGTAGGGACCTCGAAAGGTACACGGCTGACAATTGACGTCGTGAAGCCACTCCGGACCTTGGACTCTCTACGATTTCTACACTTCCGAGTAAATATCGCCAATGCCACAACCCAAGCTTTGGTCGGTAGCGAAACGCCTTAACCATGAGCTGGATAAGATCTCCAGTGACTTTGCTACATGTTCGCCACCAAGGGCTTGCCGCTCTTCGAAAGAAGAGGCGTAGGTTGGCAGCCTTGGCCTCTTTACGCAAAGAGAAAACGAAATGAGAATGATTGGCAAGGTAAGCTGGCAAATGCTCGGACAGGTCCACATGTCCTTCACGTGGCGCATCTGATCACACAGATCATTTTCTGGGGAGTGGAGTCCCGTATGCACTTCTCCATGGGGTCGTTGAAATGTCAGTGCGTGGCGTAGCACATGGTACCAACGCGATTTACCGACGGTCAAGGTTCCTTCGTTGCAACTTGGCGAAGGCGGAGAATGGGCTTGGAAAAGCTCGAGCACGTTGGCAACTCACATGGCTGCGGTCAGCATTGCTTGCACCCCACCTCCTTGGCAAGTCTGGGGAGGGCCTGGGGAAAGACGCTAATGTCTTGGACGTCAAGGTGCAATCGAGTGCACCACTCAGTCTCCTGTCGCTGGGCGAGAATCCATCGACCATGCTGGCCAGCCACGACGCGTGTGATTGGAGCTCGATCGTGAGTATGCACAGTGGCTCTCTGCCGTCCGACAATAACGCGGAGCCTAGCGTCAGCTACGATGGAGTAGTGACGATCTACTGCGAGAAATCCAGAGCATGAGGGAGGTAGGTCTGCTATAAAGTACTTCTCGTTGCCACTACGACAATCGCTTTGCAAGAGACAGCCGCCTTCCCCTGGTCAACTCCCACATCCCTTTTCACAGTCCTCCACTATCCAAATCGCGAAGATGACGGACGTCAAGACCACACACGCCGAGCAGCTGGACAGAGTCGACACCCTCGACAATGAGAAGTCCGCAGCAGCTCGACAGACCAGTGTCTACGATGAGGAGATTCTCAAGCAGAAGAAGGAGCTTGGCGATTACTCCGGCGCGAAGGCAAAGACCGACCCAGCTGAGATCGCGCTTGTGAAGAAACTTGACCGATGGATTATGCCCATGTCAGATTCGCTGGAATTAGATCCATCGATACAAAGCTGACATATAATTTCAGGCTTTGGCTGATGTACTGGCTCAACTACCTCGACCGCAATGCCATCGCGCTGGCGAAGATCAACGGCATTCAGCAGGATCTCAACCTTTCGGGAACCCAGTACCAGACATGCGTGTCGATTCTCTTCGTTGGTTACATGTAAGACAAATGTGTCATTTGGTCAGCTCAAGACTAATACTGACACGCGAATAGCCTTGGTCAGATTCCCTCCAACATGGCTCTCACTCGCATCCGCCCATCGTGGTACATGGCTACCGCCATGGGTCTTTGGGCCATTGTCAGTACTTTGACCGCGATCTCGAAGGATTTCAAGGGTCTCTTCCTCACCCGATTCTTCCTTGGTGTTACTGAGGCTCCTTACGTACGTCGAATGGCATGCGATCGATTCTCGCAAACAGAGGCTAATAAATACTACAGTACCCTGGTGCGCTTTACATGCTCTCCATCTTCTACACCCGCAAGGAGATCGCCACTAGAATCTCCATCCTTTACACTGGCAACATTCTCGCAACCGCTTTCGCCGGTCTGATTGCCATCGGCATCTTCAAACTTGACGGAGCTGCTGGTCTGAGTGGCTGGCAATGGCTATTCATCATCCAAGGTGTTGCAACCTTCGTCGTTGCACTGGCCGCAGCCTTTGTTCTTCCTGATGACCCGCTCAACACCAAGTGGCTTTCACCCGAAGAGCGCCTACTGGCAAACAACCGTATCCTCTTGGACACGGTTGGCGAGAAGGGTGTCGTCAGCCCGTACGCTGGTCTCAAGGCTGCCGCATCCGATCCTAAGCTCTGGCTTTTCGCCTTCATGCAGCATATGCATCTTGCAGGTAGGTGAATCCTGGTTCCCCCATTTCAACTGATTTACAGTATTGACTCTTGTTGCAGCGAACGGTTTCAAGAACTTCTTCCCTACTGCTGTCGAGACCCTTGGCTTTAACCAGACCATTACTCTCGCCCTCACTTGCCCGCCCTACCTCATCGCTGGCTTCATTTCGATCGCCTGGTCATGGTCTTCTGGCCGCTTCAACGAGCGCACATGGCACATCACCATCGCGAAAGCCATCGCCATCTTCGGTTTCATCCTCGCCTTCGCTACCCTGAACACAGGTGCCAAGTACTTCGCCATGGTCGTTTTCGCCATCGGTACCTACGCCGTCAATTCCATCATTCTCGGCTGGGTCGCGTCCACTTGTGGTCAGACGAAAGAGAAGAAAGCGTCCGCGCTCGCGATCGTCAACACCATCGCCAACGCCTCGTTCGTCTGGACACCTTACTTGTGGATGGACTCCGATGCGCCGCGCTACACAATCGCTCTCAGCTCTTCCGCCGCTTTCTCCGTCGCGACCGCGGCTGCTGCCTGGGTTATGTGCTTCTGGCTTAAGAGGATCAACAAGAAGATTCGCCAGAACCCCGACGAGTCGATCAATACCTTTGCTTACTAGACGGCGTGCGAAAGAGGAGGAAAGTGCCGGTTGGGTCAAGTTGGATGTCCAAGGCCGCGAGACGGCACAAGCACGAAATAACGGCTGTATATACGCACGCATAATGATATTCTGTACATTTCACGACACTATCATTTTTTGAAAGCAGTTCATCATACGTATGTCAATGACCAGTTGCACGTGCCGTTGCAAGCCGCCTGAGAAGGAACTCTTCGACGTTCCAAAATGTCCCTGCTTGTTATTAGCCCAGATTAAACATCGCTACTGCAACCGGCACCTGCATTCCAGCCAGCGCGCCGCGCGCATTCCTCAATGCTAGGACAAAGCATTTGTGACAGACAGACAGACGGCGTGCGCCTCGCCTGGGACCTCCGACTATTGTGCGCAAATCTTTACTTCGGCAGCATCTAACAGCGGCAACATTCGAGGGTAATAATACTGGACATCAACAAGTTTTGCGCGGGAGGCTGTGTGATATAGCTGCAGAAGCGGTCTTCGGAACTCTCGAGCGGATACACCGGTCAATACTGGTTGCGCGAAATCTACTTTACTTCACCCTTCGGAACAGCACGCCATGCGTTTCTTAAAGCAACTCCTATACGCTGCCTGTCTTGTGGCTGCAAAGCCAATCGGTCCTCTCCCGGCTGCGCAGAGACCACAGCGCGTGCTCGAAAATCATGCGCCGGAGAGGTTACTACCGCACTCGCAACCGATCCATCACACCTCCAGCTTCGATGCAGCGCCAAATTCAGTCGGCCTGCTGCTCACAAGCGCAGGCAAGCAGAGAGTGATGCACGTGTGGCTGCCGTTGGGCAAGCGCATTGAGACTCGTGAGTCGACATCCACATCCCGGATCCTGTGATCGTTACCATGCTTTCCTAACCTGACCTGCGGCAGGCGACTCGATCAACCTCCCGTCTCATCCCATTTCGGCCCGCATCACCACCCTCATCCGCAGCTCCCCTGAATTTGCGACACCGGAACGCCTGGACGAGATTGAATGCGCCGTCCATCTGCATGTCAACGAGACTAGTGCAGCGGACAGTCGGTGGGAAGCCATGTTTGGCAGACGAAAAACGCCCAAGAAGCATGCGGCGGAGACGGTTTTGTTTCGACGTGGGGATGGGCTGGTGCGGTTGGCGGACATAGAGTCTGAGTTCTGGCTGAATGGCGCCGAAGTGGAGGCGTATGAATGCCGTTGACGGCGTCTCGATCGGAAAGCCTGACCTGTGAAGCACGATCCTGGTATAGGCATAGGATGCCGCGTGTGTTCCTGATGTCAGAGCACAAGGGGCTCGCGCGGTGTGTCGATGATCCTGGTATAGGGGTACAAATATGGAGATCCATTTTCTTGTTTCAAGCAGGCTCCTTACTAGACGCTTCAGCGCCTAAATTTTCGTAACTTCCATTACCGTCACGGCCTGCGCCTCGCAGAGTTCCCATTTCGTATCCCTCTCCTTCACTTGCCGATGCTTTCGCCGTGCTCGTAGCTTTCCCTCCAAATGCCATAGGCTGAAGTTCGCGCCATTGACATGCCCACATGCCCAGAGAAACCATCAGAGCGGCCGATGCCGCTTGTACAAACCACCAGTAGAGTGTGTTCGGGACGCCGTGCGAGTATAGGGATGTAACGATCAAATGGATGAAGTGGATCGTCAGAGCGAAGTCAGGGACAAGCTTCGATCGTGCAATCAGAAGGAGAATTGGAATGACACTATGGGCGCGGTCAGCGGTTGTACAGGGAGTTGGCTGCAAATGATCATGACAAGTTACGTACGTGATCAGACTGCCCAAGAGCCAGCAGAGAGCCAAGGTCCAGCCTGTAGTGACATCTCCTCTCAGCTCCCGCCAGTCCAGTATAGCTTTCGTATCCGGGTGTCGGCCAGCGACAAAGGTGGTGAAGACGATCAAAACAATGGCTACGCCATAGTAGCAGAGCTGTAGGAGAGCGATCTGTTTTATTATGCGCGACGGAGAGAGGTCGGCAAGGGCGCCTGGCCTAGGGGGGCGACGGCGGCGGGCCATTACTGTGGGAAATGTTGTAGTTGTGTAAAAGGAGTGTAAGAAGAGTGGTCTTGCAGGAAGGCGATCACATGCAAGTTGGTCCCTTGTTCCGGTCGTTTGATGATGCCTGGCGTCGGCTTCGGCCACGCGACTCGGCGGCGATGCTTTCGGAAGACGAATCAGCTTGTATGAGATCATCCACTCGCCTCCAGGCATTGAGACATCAAATCATCCACCGGCTATAACCATCACTGCAAGCAAAACTCTACAAGGCGTTCTTCACATCCCGTCACCCACTCACCACACAACACACATTCACAATGGGCTGGTTCGGCGGTTCTTCTTCGCAGCCCGCGCCTCCTCCTCCTGCTCCCTCCAAGGATGGCGGTTTCATAGCGCCCGACCGCAGTGCTCGCGCAGTATGCTGGGATGGCCGCGACAGTTTCTTCAAGTGCCTGGATCGCCACAACATCATCGACAGCGTACGGGAAGACAAGAAGGCAAGAGAAGTGTGCGCGCCGGAGCTCAGAGAATTCGAGAGCGCATGCGCGAGTAGTTGGGTGAGTACATTGGTTCTAGGAGATGAGGAGCGCTCCCCATGATAAGAGAGCTATGCTGAACGCGATACAGGTCACATACTTCAAGAAGCGAAGAGTAATGGAGCATCAGCGTGATCTGACGCTGAAGAAGCTCAATGCTGAGGGCGCCACACCTATGGATGGTTCCTTGGATGCCGTGGGCTCGGGTGCTACTTCCCTGAAAGGAAAATAGAAATAATGCATGGAAGTGGAAGTGAAGCATATGCAGCGAAGGCTGGCTACGGTGGCGCAGGCATTGCCATCGAGAAGCCGCGCACTGCGCGTGCGTAGCAGTCTGTCTATGCGGCTCAGTAAGAGGCAAAGTGTACAATTGCCGGCAGATTGTTGCGACAACTGTAGCGCTATCGTGGGACCGCAAGACGATATTGTCGGATATTGTCTTGGATGTACTACGACAGATGTAAAATATACTTGTATACTAGACATGATTTCGGACCGTTTACTTTTCCGGCGTGCTCAATCACTCGATCACCAATTGACTTCCGTCAAATATGAGGACCGGATGGATACCTTAGTATTCCAGCATCCTCATTGTTCTTCACCTAGACCGCAGCATTAACCAAGTTGAAGTTTGAGGCATTACATATGTACTCTCACTGGGTTGGCATCATACTACCAGCCATGTTTGCCACCACTGTAGCAGGCAGAATGATGTCTCAGCCTTGCGTGTTGTACGATCTCTCGTTGGAGGACAACGGCGGATACTCACTTAGGTTGCCGAACGCTCATGCTCATGCTCATCATGCTCAAGGTTTTGAAAGATCACCCCGCATTCGACACCAAAGGACCCTGCGTAAGGCGTTAACCTCTCCTTAGCGTGGTGATATACATTCAGTATATGGATCATGTGAGAAGGTATTCTGATGACTATAGCCATGAGGACACACGATGGAGCACATCCCTCTCAATTCGAGAGCTGTTCCCAGTATTCTTTTTCAGCCCTAACAAGGTCAAGTAGACGACGTAGCCCTGGCCACGAATCAAACCGCCAAGTCACATGCAGTAGTGGTGGAGCCAAGACGACGACATCCTTCGGAGCGAGCCTCCTTACTCGCTCCAAGCCATTCCAGTACTCCAACGAGCGCGTTCTCAGACCACCTTCCGCAATACCCGTACACCTCTCCTGTAAGATAGGTCTTGCGATGAGGACCATTTTTCTTCGCTGAAAAAAACCAAACCTACGGCACGTCATGCCGGTCCGACGCTTTCGTTTCCTGGCCTTAGCCGTCTTTGCCGCTATCGCCTTGTTTCTGTTCACTCGTTCGACTTCGACTTACGAGAACTACAAGTCCTATGCGGAGCAAAAGTACGAGAATGTAGTAGGAGGGGGATCGGTCATGCGACCGGATGAGAAGGAGGAGCAGCCAAAAGAGCAGACAAAAGAGCAACCACAAGAAGCGGCTGGACCGCCGAAAGAGGAGGTCGCACCTGCGCCAACGACTGCACAACCATCACCAACTCCCAGTGAAGTAGTTGTGGAATTCGTCACTGAGACTGCGCCAGGAAGCGAGAAGGTGCTGTCGACTGCGACTCTCGCTCCAACACAGCCACTACCACTTGAATACCAGCCGGCGCTCGCGCCCATTTTGAACGACGACGAGATTCCGATCGAGCTTGGACAAGGTCGATTTGAAGCAGACGGACTTCCTCCGGTCAACGACATACATTGGACGAAGCAGCCCGAGCACTTTCCAGTCACTTCGACCATTCAGCTCCCGACCAACAAGGCCAGCTCGATCCCGAAGGTGCAGCACAATTTTTCCAAATCGTCGAGCAATGGCGCAGACACGGATCGTCTGGCAGTCATCAAAGCGGCAGCTGAACACACGTGGAGAGGGTATCGAGAACATGCCTGGGGTCACGATGAGATCAGGCCTGTCTCTGGCAAGAACGGCGATCCTTTCAATGGATGGGGCGCAACACTGGTGGATGGGCTCGACACTCTCTGGATCATGGGAATGACAACTGAGTTCGAGGAAGCCGTGAAATACGTGGAAACGATCGACTTTACGACTTCGCCTCGTTCCGATATCCCTCTCTTCGAGACGACCATCCGTTATCTCGGCGGCTTGATTGCTGCTTACGAGGTGTCTGACGCGAAGTATAGGGTCTTGTTAGATAAGGCTGTTGAGCTGGTACGTAAAAGAAGGACGCAGCCCAATCTCGCGGTCTAGGTTCAGACTCCGTACTAGTCTCTCAGCAGCACGGCGAGCTGTGCGAACGTTGAAGCTAGGCTGCGAGTCCATAAAATGCTTGAGATGCTTTGCTGACTAGAAAACTTCTTTGCAGGCTGAAGTTCTCTACAGTGCTTTCGACACACCTAACCGCATGCCGGAGACATACTACCGGTGGAAGCCTACGTTCTCGTCTAACCCTCACCGTGCATCTACAAGAGTAGTTTTGGCTGAACTCGGCAGTCTGAGCATGGAATTCACTCGCTTGGCTCAGCTGTCCGGAGAGCCCAAGTACTATGACGCGATTGCGCGCATAACGGACGCTCTGGAAGAGTACCAGAACAGCACTCGCTTGCCAGGAATGTGGCCTACCTACATTGACGCCAGTGGATGTGCCAAACCAGCTCAGATGAACAGGCCCGTGTACGGAACGCATCTGTACCATCCAGATGGCAGCGGTAATATCATGATTGCTGATACGCCTGTGCAAGGTGGTCAAATCTGGGAGCCACCTGCTGTTTCACCAGGAAAGGCAGCACATGAGATCATCAAGGAAGGGGAGGCAGAAGCAGCTGTTGCGAAGGAGCAAAGTGGGATTGCTGGTGAAGTCGCTGGGTTCGAAAATCCAAAGGAAGAGGATCGCTGGACAAACACCAAGAAGCAGCAGAAGCGACAGGTTGATACCGTGAAGGTTCAGGCCCAACCCAAGCCCCAGGGCAACGATGCTGTCCCTCCGCCTACATCTGGTGAACCCAATTTCCAGAAGCAGGATAACACGCCCAAGCCCCAGACAGGCGCTGATGTCTGCATCCCACAAGGTCTAGGTTCACCCAGCAAGTACGGCTCGGAGACCTATACACTTGCTGGAATGAGCGATTCGACTTACGAGTATCTCCCAAAGATGCATCTGCTTCTCGGTGGCCGTGTGGCGCAGTATTCGGAGATGTACACAAAGTCTGTAGACGTTGCCATTGAGAGGCTGATTTACAAGCCTATGGTCAAGGATGGCCGTGACATTCTCGCCTCTGGAGATCTCAGCGTCGCCATAAATTCGACCTCCGAGACTGGCGAGTTGATCGAGACTTTCAAGGCCGTCAACTCTCATCTCGTTTGCTTTGCAGGTGGCATGTTCGCTCTTGGTGGCGTCATTTTCGACCGCCCTGAAGATATCGAGATCGGCAAGAAATTGACAGACGGTTGTATTTGGGCTTACAATGTCACTGCGACAGGTGTCATGCCCGAAGACTTCTACTTGAGCAAGTGCGAGAGCAAGACAAGCTGTGAATGGAACGAGACCAAGTACTACGAAGAGCTTGACCCGTACAGGTCACACAGGGCCAAAACTCCGACCATTCTCGGCACGTATGGTAACGATGGCAAGGATGGCAAGGATGGCAAGGATGTGCCAGCGGCTCTGAAGGGCACAGACTACGTGGATACGAACAAACGACAGGTCGAAGCGGAAGCGCCTGCGAAAGCCTCAGAGGGCAAGATCGCTGAACCAGTCAACGACGCAGCCCTCCCAACTCTCACCGGCACGCAAACCACAGATTCCGACGTCAACGTCCCTGCACCGCCAATCCCCAAACTCTCCGCCCTCAAACCAATCTACACTCCACCAGTCCCCCTGACACACGAAGAGTACGTCGCCAAGAAGATCGAGGAAGAACGCCTCCCTCCCGGATTCACCTCCATCACCTCGAAGAAATACATCCTCCGCCCCGAAGCAATCGAAAGTGTCTTCTACATGTACCGCATCACGGGAGATCAGTACTGGCGAGATCGCGGATGGGAGATGTTCACCGCCGTGCAGGCGCACACTAGCACTGTGCTCGGCTACAGTGCGATTGACGATGTTACCAAGGCGGCGCCGGAGCTCGAGGTGCGTTGCTACTACCCTACTGTTTCTCAATATAGTTGATCGACGCTAACTCGAATGGTTGTTTTAGGATTCGGAAGAGTCTTTCTGGCTCGCTGAGACGCTCAAGTATTTCTATCTGCTGTTTGACGAGCCGGACAAATGGAGTCTGGACGACTGGGTGCTGAACACGGAGGCGCACTTTTTCAAGAGAACGTAATTGTTTGTATGCATACAGTGTTTGGATTGCGTTTCAGCGCTTGTGTGGAAGCTTCGTAGGCTGAGTCTGCACCGTGAGCTTTGTGCATTTGCGATGGAGAGCGGACGACCTCTCTTTCGAAGTTTCGGTTATATGGCTGCGAGGGAGGAGTGAGTCGTGTCGATAGCCTTGGGGCGTCATATTCGCCGAGAAGACAGACCTGCCGAAACATGAATGTAGGCTAACTTTTTATCTGAGGAAGGCTAAAGTCAGAAACCTCGATTGCTTTGGTGGGTATTTGCCCGTGCGGCCGAGGCGGTCATTTGCATCGTTCTTCTAATTCTATCGCTTCAAGAAGCTCTACCGACGACACTATTCTTCCAAATGCTCTAGGAAGATTGCAAGATTGCCCGATGGGATCTATAATATGCCGCGACGGGACATGTAGCACCGACATGGTTGTGTGGAGTCCGTTGATTCGAGGGTTTCAACACAGGCGTCATTTCCAACTTTGTCTACGACTACAATTGGGATGATACTACAGTTTGTCCCGCAACTTAGTAAGTGATCTGCTGACGCTTTGACTGACAGCTTCACAGGCACTTTGGAGGCGGGACAAGCTCGCGCCGGAGAGAGTAAGAACTC
Source organism: Cladosporium sp. BSL10 (assembly GCA_001553865.1). NCBI lineage: Eukaryota > Fungi > Ascomycota > Dothideomycetes > Cladosporiales > Cladosporiaceae > Cladosporium > Cladosporium sp. BSL10. The sequence goes on from LJJI01000113.1 coordinate 19,236, forward strand.
GATGCTTGACGCGAGGTTCATTGGTTGTATGACAGCAACAATGTCATTCTGGGTCGTCTCTCTAAATTCACAACTCGTCTCTCAGACGGCTCGCTCTCTCGACCTTAGGGAATCCAAAAGCTCCCCAGTCCTCTTTACACTCAAACGACTCCGCCTCGTCTACATCCCCACCTTTGTATGTAGCAACCAGCGGCCACGCACAAATTGGCCTCTTGACATTGCCAAGCACACCCTCGATCGACTCCGGCGCCTCGCCCTTCTCCACCCACTTCACAAGCGAATCCAACGCCGTCGCAGGGAACGGCCCCGGACCGCCGCTGCAGTGCTGCACACCAGGGACCTCGAAATAGCGATAGAAGTCCCTCACATCCGGATCGAGCGCTTCGACGCGAGTGTAGTAATCTTTGCTCCCGTTGACCGGGATCAACCCGTCGGCAATCCCGTGCCAGTGCAGCATCTTCCCGCCCGCAGCCTTGAAAGCAGACAGATCCGGGTACGCGGTGTCCATGACGGACAGCAACTCCTGCCGCGATTGGTGCATCAGGCGGAAGAAGTCGGCCTCTGTCACGGATGCGATGTCGAAAACCGGGTCTTTGGCTAGGAGGTACTTGATATTGGATTCGACCATGACGAACGGCACGCCGCTGCATTTCTTGCCGTCGGTGGGAGTCGTTGGCGGGCAGTCGGTTTGAGCGACGCCGCCGAAAGGCCCGGCTTCTGGGAGGTAGAAGCTTGCTTCGTGCGAGATGCCGGGCCATGAGACGGTGCCGGCGGCGTTGCGTGGGCCCTGCCAGGTTTTGGAGGCGATGGTGGCGGCTTCTTGGGAGATCTGGTGTGGTTTGCCATTGCAATCGATCTTCTTGCCTACGAGTGTTTGAGGGTCGAAAGAACACTGCCCGTGAGCAGACACCAGCCCGTCTCTGATCCCGTCCAGCTCGTCGCACGCTTCGATCGCTGCAGCGGTGATGGCGTGGAACTCACAAATCGGCGGATGCACCCCCATATCGTTCATCACAACCTGCGGCCACAGATTCGCAATCACGAACGACGCCCAATTCATCGCAGGCGCCACGCTCAAGATCCCGTCGTAGTTCTCCGGGAAGCGCTGCGCATGCACCATGCCCTGCCTCCCGCCCGTCGAGCAGCCACTCCAATAGCTATACTCCGCCTTCCGCCCGTAGAACGCTTTGACAATCTGCTTCGCAACCTTGGTCATGTCGTCCAACGCCACATACGCGAAATCGTACAGCAGCGGCAAATTCACCACCCCCGGCTCGTGCAACACCCAGCTCGCATCCGCCGCGGCTTCCAATCCAGCGCCCACGAGATAATGCCCGGCGTCGGTCATGCCAGCCGCATAGCCCATCGCCACCGCAGACGCCAGCCCTCCCTCGCCCCCGGCCATCCAGCCTCCGCCCCCGACCCCTAGGAAACGACCATTCCAGGCGGGGTCCGAGAGCGGCAGCCAGACGTAGACGTGCACGGCGTCGTACCAGCCCGGGTGCGTGTAGGTTACGGTGGCGTTGCAGAAGTCTATGGGGCGTTCTTCGGCGGGCAGGGAGCCGGGAGCGAAGGGCCAGGGAGCGTAGGCGTGGACTTCTGTGGCGTGGATGTCGGTGATGTGGGCGCCGCGGACGGCAGGAGCGGGAAATGTGGCGGCATGGCAGGGGGACTGTTTTGCAGCGGAGACGAGAGAGGGGACGAGGAGGGAGGAGAGGATGCAGGAGAGAAGATAGGTGGAGGAGGCTGGCATAGTGGGTGGTTGTTTTTCTTACTCTGCCTGGTATCGCAACAGATCGTAGATGTCGAAGGGCAGGTAAGTTATTTTCTACTTATACCTTTTCAATCTTTCGACGTACTCAATCAACACCCGTCTTGCGCAACCGACGAACAACCCCGCCCGCACTTGCGGATAGCTCGAAACCCATTGTTCGCCTTACTCGTCCGCGCGAGGGCGGAGGTAGGTAGGGTGGTAGGTTTAGCGTTTGCTCTACAAAGAAGGTTTTTTCGTGAGGTGGAGTGGAGTGGGGAACGTTAACAAGGGGAACGTCTGAAGCTTCACGAATAACCCAAGGTACAGCTCCGACGATACCGAGGGCGGATGCCGGAGCTCTACAGGGATCAGGATATCGATTGCACTAATCTTGGTCTTGTGAGTATCGCTGTCGTATGCACGCGTAAGGTTCGAGCCTACGTGCTGCTGTGTCCGCTGGATGCGCTGTGGTGATTGATGCATATCGATCGTTGTCGCCGTATAGCTGTGTAGACACAGCGATGAATGGTCGTATTTGTATTCCGGATCTAGTGTAGATGGGTGGTTGCATAGTCATTCCTGACGATCATCAACGAGTACAGTCCCTGCACATAAACTCGTACAGTATCGGTGCCGCACTTCATCGACTCTCTGTGGTAAACATGGTTATTCCTGGAGCCGTGCCTGAGACTAATAGCATCATCAGTTCGGAGACGCAGAGAATGGGAGTCTGTTTCAACAGTGTCTCGATAATAGTTCCAATCGGATTAGAAACGACGCCTGTCGGCTGTGCACTAACAGCTATCGTCGAGCATGACACGGTAAGCCTTCAATCCTCCTGGAAGAGCTTGTCTTCGCCTCCAACGAGCCCTTCAATAGGCATTATCGCTTAGAAGAAGCTCACCTCCGCCTCGCTGACCTGACCATCATCAGCCAGCGGGCTCGCTCTTGGCCTCCTTGCGCTTGACACCATTCGCAGCAGGCGCTGCGGCCTTCGCCTTCTTCCCAACAGGACGCTCCTCATCGTCATCAGTCTCCTGGAATCCCACCGACTTCTCTGGCGGTTTCTTCGTCCTCTTCCTCGAAGTAGGCGTGGCGGAGCTGTTCTTGGTTAGCGTCTTTGGGATCGTGGCGCCGTTGCTGGTCTGCAAGCTAGAAGAGAGAGCGCGCCTTACCTGGTGAGGTTGATTGTATTAGCGTGTTAGTCTCTACTTTGGTTGGTATCAACAGCCACCGCCGCCTTTGCAACCACAACAACCGGAGCAACTGGAACAGCCACATCAGCTGTATACAATGCTTCAAGATACCCACTACGGCAACCCTCAAGAGGACCATCAGCTCTCTTGACACCTGCCTGTGTCTCCCCTACTGCAGCTGCCAGGACACGGGTAATCCGCCTGGAATTGCCATAGGAAATACGGATCCGTCTCATTCGTCAGCACCTCGGAAACAAATTTCGTACTGGTCCCCAGGTTCCAGCTCTGCTTAAACACCTCCGAGCTCTCGATATCTATCTGGCCCCACCCAGTCTCGATCAACCGGCCAATGCTCGTGCCGTACACATACTCCTTGATACCAGCCCACCTGATCGCGCTCGCACACATCGGACAACTCTCCGCGTTCGTGTACAACGTGAGATCTTTCCACGCAGCGGAGGCTTCAGACACCGAGAGTTTGTATGCACCATTGGGATCGGTGAGGATGCTGGTGCAGTTACCAATGGCGACCATTTCGCCGTGCAGAGTCGGGTTTCCGGTCACGGAGTTCTGGTTCACGCCGGTGCAGATCAGCTCTCCCAGGCCGCTGTTGGCGGTGTGGTTGACGATGGCGGTGCCGAAGGCTGCGAAGGGACAGGAGGAGCCGGAGGCTTTGAGGGCGTCGTTGGCGGCGCGCATCCAGTATGTGCGTGTCGAGTGGCGGATGCCGTTGACTATTAGTTCTGGGGTGGAGAGTTGGTGTTGCGATGCTTTGCCCGAATCGTGGGATTCATGTGCTACAGCGGTGGTGGTGAATCCAAGGACTACGGCGAACAGGACGCGCTTGATGGCCATTTTTGCTTCTACTCTAATCTTTCCTGTTGCTTTGTGTTGCGTCGTTATTTTAATCAGTGTAAATGTCGTTGTTGCCAGATCAAGTATCCCAAGGGCGAGTAAATGCCTGAGCTTGGGTGGAAGCCAATGAGACAGGAATGAACGTCGAAGCTATGTGCCACGAATCGCAGCCACCGACTCTTTTATATACGTTCACGCCATCTGCTATATCGGTGTCCTTATCCATTGCGTAAGAGATTCCCCGCATGCTGATATGCCTTCGGAACCAGCCACGTTCAATAGTCTAGTCTACGAAAGATAAAGCTGAGGCTGCTTGGCAAGAGTGGCGCGCGAGATCCATGGATGCTGGAAACGGCAAAAACCGCACTTGTATGCTAGATAATCATCAACTTGATCATTCGATGAGTGGGGTATTCCGTTCGCTAGCTAAGATAAGGAAACAGAACTGTATGGAAGCACCAATCCTCGCAAAAACCTCCCACAATGTAACGTTTACTCCGAGACGCTGCTGCATCTGCTCTCCTTCGCCAACTGCATCTCCAAGAAGCGATTCAGCAATTTCCGCGTCGTCTCCGCCTCAACAGCCTCATTCTTCTCCCTCCAAAGCTCCGAGATTTCAAAGATCCCAAACAGAACCTCAATCGTAATCAGCCCGATAATAAGCCACTCCAATCCAGTCGAATGCTTCTCGCTCAGCCTCTCCCTCAGCACAGCCGCAATCTCGCTCGCGTAGTCCATCTTCTCGTTCAGCACTTTGATCCGCACGCCCACGTCCAGCGCTTTGCCCAGGCTTTCGTAGTAGCTTTCCAGGCCCAGGTTGTGGGGCGAGTCCCAGAAGAGGTCAGGGAGGGAGTCGGTGAGCTCGGAGTAGAGGTTTAGTTGCGCGCGGATGCTGAGCAGCTCGCCTGTTTTGCGCAGGATAAATTGGCGCGTGAAGCGTAGAGGCGAGCCGGCGGAGAGAGTTGTGGGGATTTGGCGAGTGCTTTGGAAGTAGTTGTCGAGAGCTTCTTCGAGGACGGCGAGTTTGGTGGAGCGCGCTAGGGCGGAGGAGTAGGCGATTTTGGCGAGGATCGTGTCGGTTTCGTGGCCGGGTGGGCAGTCTGTGTTTGTAGTGTCATGTTGCTGCTGGTGGTCGTTGGACGGTTTTGTGCCGAGAACGATGGTGTCGCCTACTATCACGGACGAGTCGCGAGTGTCATCTTCCAGATACTCAAAGTCTTCCACCTCGACTTGATGCGCGTTTTCGGCTGCCGGGCGAATGATTCTTGTCACAATGTTGTTACCAATGTGCTCTGGGACGTTCCAGGTGACTACGCTACCAGACGGGAAGACGAAGACATCACCGATACCCTGCTCGCGCTTCTCCCCCGTCGCTGGGTCCTGCGAGACGAAATTGGGCGTCTGCACATGCAGCACTTGCGGGTACAGATCGGTCTTGAGAGGATCGGGACGGAAGCCCTCCTGCATGAGCAGGCGGCGGGCGGCGGAGACTTGGTATGTTTCTGCGGCGCAATAGGCCGTGACTTCTTTCGTCTCTGCTACGGGGTCTACATGTCTCTTGCGGCCCTTGCCCCTGACCAGTCCATCTCTCGACCGCTGTGCCTCGACTGCCACGCGCCGCAACGATGTGGATGCCGCCTTGGAGCGGGTGTTCTTGCGCTTGGATTCTTTCTTTGAAGGCTCGGGCGGCGCATCTTGTCGCAGGGGCCTGTTGGCTGTGAAGTGATTCTTTGGGATCTTGCGGCCTCGAGCGGCTTGTGAGGCGAGGTATGATTGCCCTGGTAGCCTGTGGGTGGATAGCTGGTGTCGAGGCGAGTCACGGGCTGCGGTCAGCGTGGTGAGGCTTCTCCTACAGATTGCGCCGAATGCGATCCATGTCGCCGCCCTGTGTGACATGACAAATGGTCCCTGTATGATTGTACAGGAGATTTGGCTCTATGATAACAAGAACATCAATTTTTGCAATATCTTGGTCTGGAGGTGTATGTCTCTAAAGGCAAGCAAACACTCTCTCCGCTGTCCAACCATCACCCGCCAGCCAGCCAGCCAGCCAGCCAGGCAGCTGCAGCTTGACATCACTTCCCGCCGAGGCATTACCATTCCCGCCATAGCTCTACCACTTGCGCATCGCCGCACTATAATTGCTCTGTCACCACCACGGAGCAGCCCTCGATGCCTACAGCATGTCTGTGGACCCTCAGGCAGCAGCCTCAGGACCCGAAACGGACGATGCGCTCCACCAACAACACCAGCCCGAGCCTGAACATGCCGCTCAGCAGGGAGAGGAGGAGGATGAGGAGGACGACGAGGACGAGGAAGATGATGAGCCAAAGCTGAAGTATGCCAAACTCACCGGCAGTCTTGCTGGTGTATACCGGAATGGTGACTTCACGACGGCCTTCTGCGTGGCTGGCGACAAGATGATCATGGGCACTCAGGACGGAAACATCCATGCGCTGTCCATACCGACCATGGAGAATATAAGGACATACCATGCGCATTCGGCCAGCATCACAAGTTGCTCGGTCTCTCCGGTACCGCCTCCACCTACTCTCACGCGCACCCAGGACGGCAACGCGTTCCTAGCTCCCAATGTTACGCCTGGAAAGGCCGAATCAATCAGGACATCTGCAACCGGCAGTCAGAAGCAGGCTCGAGCGCCACAACCAATTGTACCGAATACTCCAACCAACCAAATCTATATCGCAACATCTTCAATAGACGGACACGTGTGCGTCTCTTCCCTCGTTGACCCCAAGGATGTCCAACTACGGAACTTTGCGCGACCTGTTCAAGCCGTTGCGCTTTCGCCAGACTATAAGACCGATCGCACATATTTATCGGGTGGACGCGCTGGCAGCCTCATTCTTACTGTTGGAGGCAAGTCGGGTGTCAGTTCGGACGCGAACACCAACAGCACCGCGGCGGCGGCTTCTGGTTGGCTTGGAAGCATGGGACTGGGCAGCAACAATGGAAAGGATACCATATTGCATCAAGGAGAGGGAACTATCAGTACGATCAAGTGGAGCATGAGCGGGAAGTGGGTGGTTTGGGTGAACGAGGAGGGTATCAAGATTATGCGATCGCATTTGCGACTTGACAGCGAATCGAGCGAAGATGCTTGGAAACGTATCGCACATGCTTCAAAGCCCAACCGGAAAAGTTGGGAAGATATGGCAGGAGTGTGGAAAGCGAGAGCAGAGTGGATCGATGATCGATTGTTGGAAAGCGACGATTTAGCGTCGGCGACAGAAGTCGACAGGTCGCTGAACGGCGGTGTGAATGGGACGCCAAAAAAGCGAGAGAAGAAGTTCGAAAAGCTCGTCGTTGGATGGGGAGACACAACGTGGATCATGCATGTCCATGAGGGTGGAAAGGTGCCTTCTGGTAAGAATGCAGGACAGAGGCAGATTGGTAGCGCGGATATTATCCACAAGCTGCAATTCCGCGACTGCATTGTGTCAGGATTGTCATTGTATACCCCAAGCATGTTAGCAATTCTTGCTTACAGGACGCGAGACGATGACGATAATCCTCTACCAACTGCCGCCTCCAACAATGATACCCCAAGAAAGAGTGGCCGACAACACAGACACACTAGTCTCGCACCACAACTAAGACTCGTCAATGTCAAAGATGGCGAAGAAGTCGATCTGGATGAGCTCAGCGTGAGTCGCTTTGAGACGCTTAGCGCACAAGACTACCACCTTGGTACTCTGTTCATACCTCCGCCTCTGCCAGATAAAGCAACCAAGGAGCAGAAGAGTGCTCTGGAGGGACTGTGGGAGATCTCTGGAGGTGGTTATGCAACGCGCATGTTCACCTCTGGTGCTCATGCACTTACCCGAACCGATAGCTCAAAGGAAGGTAGCAGTCGAGGTGGCACTTCCACGCCCAGGAGTGGTAGCATACAAGGCGTGACACCCACACCGCCCCGTGTAAGGACTCTCGATGCCCACCCATACACTGCGGAAGCCGGCCTCAAACTCTTCATCCAAAGTCCGTTCGATTGTGTATTGGCAGTCAAGCGTGAATTGAGTGATCACCTGGCCTGGCTTCTTGAACACCATCAATACGAGCAGGCCTGGAAACTCCTGGATGAACATCCCGAGATTGTCGATCCTTCAACAGCAGACCGCAAGTCTCTTGGCTCTGTGGTGGAGAGCCCATCGAAACCTCAGAAGAACACCCTTGCCGATTTCTTCGCGGACTCTGACTCTACAACTACCGTGTCTGCTGCAAGAGCACAAGACAGCATATCTGCGAAAGAGAAGCGGAGGATCGGTGACCTCTGGCTCGGCCAACTTATTGCTGCAGACAAATGGAGCGAGGCTGGTAAAGCAGCGAGCAAAGTGCTCGAAGGAAGTGCAAGGTGGGAACACTGGGTCTTCACGTTTGCCCAAGCAAACAAATTTGACGAGATCACGCCATATGTCCCTGGCACCGTGCTACAGCCGCCTTTACCCAGCGAGGTTTACGAGATCATCCTGGGCCATTATATTGTGAGCGATCCACCACGACTAGGCAAGCTTCTCGAGCAATGGGATGCAGACCTATTCGATGTACACAGCATCATCACTGCCATCGAGAGCCGGCTGCGCAGCCGCGATGTCAGCGAACAGAGCGTTCAAGATGGTGTTCAGGGCCGTGACTGGCGAATATTACTGGATGCACTTGCAAAGCTGTATCTCGCAAACGCTCAGCCTAGGGAAGCTCTGCGATGCTTCATTCTTACTCAGAACTCTGATGCGGCTATGAGCCTCATCCGTGACGAGAAGATCGCCGAGACGCTAGCAGATGACATTCCAGGTTTCTTAACGCTGAAGGTCAGCAAAGAGCAGCTGCGTTCCGCTCCTTTAAGCGAGCTTGAAGAATCTAGCGCAGAGCCAGTCGCGCTTCTCGTTGATGAGGCGTTACGCGGCAGTATCCCACCAGTGACAGTCATCGAGCAATTGCAGGAGAAAGGAGACAGTATGAAGATTTTCCTCTTCTTCTACCTGCGTGCACTTTGGAACGGCGGTTCGAAGGTCAAACCCGCGAAAACGCGCCGATCAAAGTTCGACTTCAACCATATCGACCAAGGGCATGCTATGGTCGAAGACCACGCCGATCTGGCAGTAGACCTGTTCGCCGAGTACGACCGCGACTTGCTGCTGCAATTCTTGCAGACTAGTGAGGTGTACAGCTATGACAAAGCTGCCAATATCTGCGAGCAGAGACACTATATCCCAGAGCTTGTGCATGTACTCAGCAAGACTGGACAGCTTAAACGTGCGCTGTGGTTGATTATTGGCGAGCTCGGTGACGTCAAGAAAGCAATCGAGTTCGTCAAAGTAAACCCGGACCTATGGGACGATCTCCTTGAATATGGCATGGACAAGCCCGCTTTCATTCGCGGCTTGCTAGAGGAAGTAGGCACTGCCGTCGACCCAGCCGAACTCGTCCGACGGATACCAGTTGGTCTGGAGATCGAAGGCCTGAAGCAAGGCATTATGCGCCTCGTCAAGGAGTACGAGATTCAATACTCTATCTCCGAGGGCGTCGCCAAGGTTCTTGAAGGTGAGGTTGCGATGGGCATGGACACGCTGCGCGCGGGTCAGAAGAAGGCTGTTCGTTTCGAAGTCGTGCACGAGTCGCCTTCGGATGTTGATCTAGTGGCGCACGATGTTCCTACACAAGTCGAAGGCGAAGTTCTGCCCGTGCCAAAGCGAAAAGTGCCGAAGAATAGCTCTGAGGCCAAGCCTGGGCACTGCGTGGGCTGCGGCGAGCCTTTCAGCCTGGAAGGTATGATTCTCCCTGACCTCCTTACCCATGCACAAGTATCTCGAATGTGACATGCTGACATCAGCAACAGAAACTCTCCCTCTTCTAGGCTTTGCCTGCGGCCACGTCTACCATCTTCCCTGTCTGTTACGCGCCAACCCAGACACTGCCGATGATACGACCGTCGATCGCCTCATGACACAGTTGGGCTATGGCAGTAGCTCTGCTGATGATTCGGACGAACCTGCGTATACGGGACGCAGCGTGGGTGGCAAGGTTGCGCATGCGCATGTTGTGCGGAATGTGGTACAGGGTGGATGTCGGTGCTGTGTTGTGCCTGATGGGGCTTGAGTGAGTGACGACTTGTTAACATTGTATCAAACAGCAAGGAGATGAGTGAGTGTTAGAACCAGTGGAATAGTGCAACAATGCGCAGTTGCATGAGCCTCTTGATCTTGGTAGCAATCTAAGATGCTTCATTAGAGCCACCAATCCTTCTTGATGTACGCCCATTCTTCAACCACAGAGCTCAAATCCCATACTTCATAGAACTCTTCGGCGCCCAGTTCTTTTAAATCTGCCTCAATTTCAGCGAGCTCGTCGTCATCCATGGACGCCAGCCATCCCATGGCGTTCCAAGAAGGTTCCTCGACTGCATGTCGATGCATCTGCCACGCGCCCGGCGCTTCGCAGGGCTCATCGAACGGATGCTCCACTCGGAATACCAGGTCCAACACTCTCACCGCAAGATCCTCCTCGATTGGCACTGCTTCGATGCCGCGCCAGAAATTTGCAGGATGTGCTTCTACAGGCGGGCCCAGCTCGAGCTTCCAATCACTGGGTTCTGGGCCGTGCGAGAATCTGAAGGTGACCTGGTGCTGTATTCTCGCCCACATACGATCCTGTTGATTAGTTGGATTTCTCGCGCAGCGTATGCTGCAAGGTCCACGCCTGCGCCGTGGAGTGTAGTGGCCCATAGGCTTATAACCCGGTTGAGGGCCAGGGGCGTCCGCCCGTCTTCATAACTGGCAGATAATAACATCTCGCCAAAGGCCCTGGCAAATGGGGTGCCATTGTGGAACTCCGGAGTCGCTATCCAACTTCGAGCTAGGCATTCCGCCCAGACGCCAGGCAGACTGCTGTAAGGCGCGTGCAGGTCGAGCCCTGAGTCGCACATGACTGTGAGAGCGAAGCACACATTCTCGATTGTTTCTTCACGCAGGCTGCCTATGTGTTTGACCCACGCAAAGAGGCTGCAGATGTTCTTGGTGAGGACCCAAAGCAGCCAAGCGCTTTCTACTGCGGCGTCTTTGATTGCCTGTACATGATCTGTGTCCCGAAGAAATTCTGATATTGCATGCAAGTCGGGTCTAAAGCCAAAGAACCCGAAATTGGCGGCAAGCATGAGCGCTTCGAAGCAGTCAAGGTCGGAATCACTAGTCTTCTCTGCGTTCGATCGAAGGTCTCGAACGACCTTGTGAAGAACACGCTCGAGCTGAAGATCATCAAGCCAGTCAGCGCCAAAATTCCCCTCTGTCTCGACTAAGCACAGAAGTTCTCGACCCATGCTCCTGTCGCTTAGGGTTCCTTCGACGTAATGAGCTACATCTTCCAACAGTGAAGAGTAGTCTGGAGACTGGAAAGTGTTCAGTATGCCTGCGCTGAGGAGCAACTTGCAGGCTTCAAGTTGAAAGTATTCAAAAGCATAGCCGATCGCCGATCGTCCATCGAGGCTCCTATCGCCAATATACGCCTGCTTAGTCGTCAACAGCATCTTCATCTCTTCTACATCACCGAATCGACAAGCTTCGAAGAACGGCGAGTCATCTCCGACTATCCTGTACACACTAGGGTGGAACAGCCAGCCATTCTTCGAGCGTGCGATGGCTAAGTTATATTGGTCTTGCACAAACCACTTAGGTAGGCGTATATTGCAGACGCTCTTCTTGGTAGCATGTGCGACTGCGTTTCCTTTGTTTTGCCTTTCTTCGTGCTCAGACGAGAATTCGACTGAAAAGCTGAATAGCATTGATTGAAAGCCGACTTTCACACGTTTCGTAGCAAGGGCAGAATTGATGTGGCTCTTATCCAGACGACGTGAGAACAGGTGTTCGAGATTTCGATTGGAGGCTTGTATGTCTCGTTGGATGTCCTCGATTCGTGCGAGTACGACCCTTGAGGAATCATGCTCGTGCTGTGAATGTAACTGACGCTTCAGGTCGAGAAGGGATGCGGATATTCTTGAGCTGTCGTGGAACTTAATATCAGTGGTATGTACCAACCAGAGCATACCTTGTGTCACCCACCTGCTCGCGCGTTGTGCGTTTAGGAGACTTTGATACTCGTGTGTAGAACGCTCGGAAGCCATCGTGACGTGTTGAGAGATAGTGTCGAAGTCGAGCCGCTGTTGTGTTGATACGGCCTCACTTCACTGGTTAGCCAAGATATCCAACGTCAGAGAATGAAAAACACTTACACGATTGTCTCGACCCGGGAAGTTTGATGTAAGAGCTGGTGATTTCCAGTCGATAGTGTCGCATGTTGTTGGAGCAGCGTCTGGTGACGGCAGTTCGAGACAGCGCTGTTTTCAAATCAGCTGTTCGTTTCGGATATCCCAAGAGTGCTCAACATACCCGTCTATGCTTTGCCTTGCGAGAATGAGGGTCGACTTGCATTGTTCCACATCGGACAGCATCTCTTGAAGCTCCTTCTTCTTGAACACATACCTCATTGCCGCTCCTTTATTTAGCCGAAAGCCATCTCCGAGTCTCTTGACATGCGCCTCGACTCTATACCTCGATATTTCGCATTGCGTGATCACATCTCGGAGGGTCCGAATGTCGAGGTTGATGTTGCCGCGAGAAAGCTGTTGAATTTGTTCCCCAACCTCTTCCAGGACGCTTTGCAGCAACTCCATCTTCGAACACAAGTTCGCAACATCTCTGGGCGCGTCGTTGATAGTCGTATATATCTCCTTGAATTTGATGACGCCCTGGGCAAGCTGCCCAGCAAGGCCGATGAAGCCCGCAGCCGCGGCGGTCAGACTGATAGGATCGGCCATATTCCAGGAGATGTTCAGTCGACCGGGTCGTCGGGTCTGTAATCTTAAAGCTTAAGAAGACGTGTAGAAAAGCGAAGGTGGCAGGCCGCCCGTACTAAAGCATCAACGAGTCCAGTACATTCGAGCCCCGCCGCTTACGAGGCTGTGTATGTGCCACTGCAGCGCAGCCTCACGCCACTACGCTGCAATCGTGCGCGTTCGTGCCGCCCAATCAAACCAACTTGACCATGCAAGCAAGTGGCGGCGCAGCAAGGCTGAGTCGAATGTACTTCGCAACGTGACCGAGCGTGACTTAGTAGCAACGGTGCAATACGCCGAAGTGAACATTCCAGAGAATATCTTTCATAGAAAAAAGGGAACCTGTAAATATATGTCAAAGGGTATACAGAAACAAAGCAGACGCGCGACATCTCGACGGAACCAGCCCATCTCTTTTCCCATTTCCCACCAAAGCACAGAATCCCGCAAACCTGCCTCCAGTTCATCACAACCTTTTGCGTGTGATATTCCCAAAAACACCTCCCTTCCTTCATTCCTCCCAAACAAAAGAAAAACGGGATAATCGGGTATCCCTCCATCGAGCAATATATAATATATTCTTTTGCCCTCGACACCAACAGAATGAAGAGATTGTTCAACAATCGATAAATCAATCAATCCGAAAAGAAAAGTCGAGTAAAAATCAAGCCAAATCGCCATACGTCATCGCCGCCCTCGGCACCCTCTCCCTCGGCCCCTTGCTGCTGCCAAAGAAGCGCCTGAAACTCATGCCCCTACCTCTCTTCTTATCATCAGCAGCCGACGGCGCAGCGGCACCGCTTTTCGATAATGAACTCCTCACGCTCCTGACGCTGCCGTTCGCGTTCGGATTGGCGGAGCTGGTGCTGTTGGTGCTGGCGAGCTTGGGCCTCGCGGATGGGCCTCTGTCGGCGCTGTCGGATTTCATGGCCGGCGAGAGGTTTTCGGTGCCGGGGGTGGTGACGGTGAGAGTTGGGCTGTCGGTTGTGCTGCGGCCGCTTGTGGCGGAGGGGGTGGAGGGGGATTCTAGAGATCGATTTTGATCTCGCAGGGGTGCTAGGTTGGGAGAGACGGTGCGTTGGGTGAGATTCTCGGTTGTGGTCTCGGGGTTGTGGTTGGTGGGAGAGGCGGTTGAGTATCGTCTCGAGGTGACGGGTCTAGATTCTGGTGGCGAGGCCTCAGCGCGAGCTGGACTTTGTGGCCTGCTGCTACTGCGGAAGGAAAGGCGGCGCATGAAGGGACTGGAAATTGTTAGTATCTCGATTCTAAGACGGGAGCTTCGAAGAAAGAGACATACCCAATGGAGGATGATCTGCGCGAAGAATCTCTGCCTCCTGCAGGTGGTGGACCATGCTTATTCCTTTCGATGCCCTGCCTATATGGCTCCGTACGACTCGGCTCATAGCCTGGAAGTGTAGTGTTGCCATCTGTTGTTTGTGGTCGCTCGTCTCTGCTCCTCCTCATACTGTTCCTGCTTATACTCCTCGCATGCTCCACGACGTCGATCGCACTTTGCCTTTTGGTATTGCGTGCAGTCCTCGCCTCACGCTCATCCGAAGGATGATTTTGCAGAGGTGAGGGCTGTCTCCCTTCTTGTAGAAATTCGACGAGATCTCTAGTATCGTTGCGGTTCATGTTGCGGGATTCGCGAGGTTTCATTCCGGAGGTCAATGGGCGCGGAGGTACCGTGCTTGATCGTCGTGACCTCTCGCGTTCGATGCGCGCAGGTGAGACTGGAGTCGGACGTGGTTCTTCGTATCTTCGTTCTATTGGAACGGGGTGTGCCTCCAACTCCACGGGACCATTGGTGTTGATGGGCGCCTTGGGCAGAGGTTTGTCCACTGACATCGCTCTGCTTCTTTGGCTTGATGCATCCGGCTTGTCAACTGACATTGCCCTACTTCTCTGATTTGTGGCATCACTGCTGAATTTTGACCGTGGAATGGACGACATTGGTGTTTGTACGGAAGATGACGCCCTGCCGTGAGCTCTTGTCCTTCTGCTAGCCTCTGCAGCCATCCGCGCCATTTCTCGTATCACGGTTGACAGCTGGTCCATGTTGTCTCTCAACTCATGGGCTTTAGCCTGCAATTCTTTGAGACAATGTTTCCAGCCCTGCTCGTTGCCGCGCATGGCATTGAGCACAGCCTCGAGGTCCGCTTTCTCGCCAGGCCACTCGTCGGACACCGCATTCAGATAATGACCCAGCTCTTTCGTAGCAGTCTTGCCTCGTTGAATGTCGTGGAGAGAAGCGTTCATGGCTCTCGAAGTACGCTCGATTATAGTCTCGATCTTCTCGTTGCCCTCCATAAGCTGTGTGCGAAATGCCTTGTCCTCCAACATTGTGCCAAAGACATCAGGGTGGTCCATGGGCAATTTCAAGAAATTGATGCGCTCCGAGATATCCTTGATCGCAAGATCGAAATCCTCCGTTGTCTTCTCCAAGAAGTTGTCCACTTCGTCTACGTGCGTCTGCAGGATCTTGACCACCTCTTCGTCGGATTTCGCAGCCTGCTGCTGCAGCAAGTGCATGCCGAACACGATCTGAGCCATGAGCTTGGCCAATGGGTGGTGCCGGGCGCTGGGCCTCTGCCTCCATCTTGCCGTCCACGAGTCGTCGTACTGCCTGACTTCGAGTATTTTCTGTCGTCGTGTTTCTGCCGTCTCGTCTTTCGACGACCTGGGCTGCGGACTTGGCTCCGAGGATTCGTGGATGGACTCTTCAAAGGCGCCCTGCATGGCGGGTACGGGATGTCTCGGAGGTGGCATTGAAGTTGTCTCAACCGAGTCGGCGTCGCTGTCTGAAGTGTCTGCTCCGCCATAGGCTTGGGCACCGACAGAGAAGTACTCATCCTCGCTGCTCTCGCTGGCGACCTGGCGGGCGGACATGGTCACACGCACAGTGCTACGATTGGTGTCGCAATCCGGGCGCGGTGGTACCTTTCATGCAGCTCCCATGCACTGCAGATGGTCCACTCGCCAGTGTATGCTCGGATAGGCTGGCGGGGGAGGCTGGAGACTGCACGCCGGGAAATTCTAAGGTCCAGAGGTGGTGACGTGATGCGGGCTGATAGAGAAATGCGGTGGTTGACAGCGATCAGAGGGCGTATATAGCGGGTAAATGAAGGTGTTTGGGGGTGTGCAGAGGCGAGAGGAGAGGAGGAATATTGGAGGTTGACTTAGGGTTGATGCATTGGTGCGCAGGTGGTGCTGATGCTTGCGTCGGGCGTGAGTGGCGGGCGATCATTTGATTGATTGAGCTCGTCTGCGCATGGACCGCAACTCTGAGGAACGGCGCCCTGTCAATCTGCAGGATCGGGTCTACGCCATTGCGACGGCGCGCCGTGGTTTGCGCTCTGCACGCTGCAATAAATGCTGCATGCTATACCTCAACATCTCAGCGCACTTCGTCAGGCACGTGTTGCAGCAGGGACTGTGCTCGTATCTTCCTTGTATACCCGTCTCCGTCTTCACTCTTGCAGCCATATGAGCGTGTATCAGAACATACACCTACAACATGCACTGCTGCCTCTCCTATTAGCGCATCACACCACATCGGTCGCGATGGACCGAGAGCCTCCCGATGGATAATGGGCATAGGCTCGCCGCGAAGACGATCGCCGGGCGCGCACCATCAAAAAGCTCGGACTGCTCAGTGCTACCACTCGCAACTCAATCTTGCTGGGAACCCCGAATTCCAAGCGGACGGGTCACCTTGGTCTGTCTTGCGCATGCCTCTTGCGTGATAGAAACCCACTAGTGCCTCTCGTCACATCGTACCCGGGCACCCGTTTCCTCGCCACTGGCCACCACTGTCCTGGGAGGTGGGACGGAGGGAGCTGTCGGCCTAACGGACTGAGTCAAGGGGTTTTCCCCTTCACGCCTCGTACCCAGGCGAGAGTCAGGTACCAGGTAACTACCGTGGGAAGATGGGAAGACCCTCGACGTCCAGTGACCTGCATGTCTCACACGTGAGGGCCAAGAGGGCATCGAGCGCGACGATCTCAGCATCTGCTGCCAAGAGCCCATTGCCCTGCGGCTCAATCTCGCGTAGCACACGCCTCTTGCGTGGCTCTCCGCCTTTCTGTATATAAAGCTGACGATTGCATCTCAGCTTCCGAGATTGCTTCCAGAATCGCGGCTGAATGTGACCAAACGGAAGGCGTGTGCCATTTGCGATGGTGTTTTAGGAATGTACTGGTCATTATTATGCTAATGAAACAGGGATTGTAGCAGGGCACGCGCGCGTCCAACTACATCATCCGGTCTTGTCTCCGGGCGCTTGCCTTTGCCGCTCATCGGGAGTGCATGGAAACCCTTTGTTTGCTTATCATCACTACAGAAAAAAAATACCTTGACTAAATATGAGACACTGTCATGTCGCTATCTGGGACATGTGGACATTGACTTGAGACCTTTCGCTCTCCAACACCATTCTTGCTCACCCTCTAAATACTTCACAGCTTCAAGTCTTTACCAACGTGGACCGCCTTCCACTCTTCCACCAGCCCAGCATAGTCCCGCGGCATATACGGCTCAGTAAGTTCCTTAAACCAGCTTCCCTTGCGGTGATTCTGCAGGCCCATGTCTCGCAGAAGCATGTCAATGTAAGGAATTCCCTCAAACACAAAGTCTGGCAGCGTCGCGCCATATCCGCAAGGGTAGCGCCACTTGCCCCATTGTGTGTGCAGCATGATCTCCTCTTGTACCTCGCCCTTAGAGCTCGGCAGACGGTCCAACTTGTTGGCAAGGTATGCAGCGGCCCAGTGACCTTGGATCGTGGCGCAGGTGGAAGTAGATACAGTCGAGACTGCTCCCACCCAGGCGATGCTGCGAGCGAATGTGTAGCCGGAGGGAACGATGAAGCGGTACAGGCGAAGCGGGTCGGCTTCCTTGGGCGTGAAGCGAAGCTTGGGTTGATCTTTGAGGCGAGGGAACATGTCGAGGACGTCCTTGTCGGCTTTCTGGTTGAGTCTGATCTTCTCAGCTGGCGAGATGTCCAGACCGAATCCTTGCGGACCAAGACCCTGGAACTTGATTGGCGACTCCTTCTTCCAGCCCGTTGAGCAGACGACAACATCCGCGTGCAATCTGGTTCCGTCGGCCAGGACCACTGTCTTGTTCTCCATGTGGTCGATCTGGCCGATATGGACTCTGATCTTCCCTTCTTTGACGAGATCGAACAGTGGCGTTTCGTAGTTCAAGATACTGAGTCCGCTACCAATCCAGAATGCAGAATTCCATGGCTTGAGCTTCTTCATCTCCGGGTGAGAATCGTATCCGTTCGCGCTGATGACATCGGCAGACAGAATCTTCCAGAACGTGTCGACGAGCCAGCGACCGATGAATGTGCCATGAAGGAAGCCCTGAATACCGCCATAGCCGGCTTCCTTTCCCCACGGGCAAGGTGCCATCCAGGTCATCCAGCGGATTAGAAGCAGTTGGTCAAGACGCTTCTTGAAAGGGGTGACAAACGCTGGTGCGATCCACACCGGGCCATGGCCGTCGTCTCTGATGACGAGATCGACTGTCGAGCCGGCCTGGACTTGAGCATAAGCAACGTCAAAGGCAGACTTGGCACCTCCCACGACGACAGAGTTCTTGACATCCTTCAGCTCGGGCGCGCGGGCGCAGAAGTCCTTCGCGTGGAAGAGAGGAGCCCCGAGGTTCTCCTGGCCGTTGTAGGTAGGCATGTTCGGTGTCGATGTCAGACCAGTGGCAAGGATCAGCTTCTTAGCGATGACCGTCCGCTCGCCGGAAGCACCAGTCACGAACAACTTCCACGCGTCGCCCGCAGGCTCGATCGCTTCGACCTTCGTGCGGAACTGGATCTTGTTGAAGAAGCCAAAGTGGTGGGCGAAGTCGGTGAGGTAGCGGTTGAGCACTGTTCCCGGGATGTGGGCGTTGGGTTTGACGCCGTATCTCGATTCCAACATGGGGAAATCGGGAAACTCGTATGTTCCGACCATGTTGTTGGATTTGAGCCCAGGGTAAAGTCTGTCTTTCGACCAAGTGCCACCTGGGGTTTCGGAAGTCTCGAGGACAGCCATTGTGTGGTTTGGCATCAATTGCGATGCAGCTTTGGCAGCGGCCAGGCCATACCAGCCTGGAGAAGTACGATCTCAGCAACATTCTCTCGAGCATGGCGAGGGGCACAAAATGAGGAGCTTACCGGCGCCGACGACCACAATGTCATATGTTTCGCTCATGGTGTGGGTATGTTGACAGTCAACTCTGACGACTGCCGCACTGACTAAGAATGAATAGTATGAAAGGTTCTTCTGTATATATAGATGGCACAGAATAGATAGCCACTCATCCCCCACGGGCGGTCACGCCCTACTTATAACACACACCATCTCCGTATCAGTCGGTCGGCCCTTGGGCGCGCGCAAGCAAGCAAGAGCGAACCCAAGGGCCAAAGCTTGCGAGCTTGCGTATAACCGCAATCGTCGGTCGCCCCAAGACAAAAGCTACGCCGCTACGCCTCGCCCCAGAATCACACCGTGTCGGCGTCTACATCCACCCAGCGCAGGAGTGAGCGGGCCGCCCAATATTCTCCCACCCTTGCAAGATTGCATGCGCCATTTCTGGATCCCAGGAGAAGCGGTGGAGCACCACCCTCGCTCCGAACTCCCAAAGCGCTTTTCTTGTTCTTCCTGTGCGGATCTACACTGACTACTGTACAGGAACGGGGTAATGGGATTGCAGCATTCGTTATGCGGGGTTCGATAAGACCCTCCCCAAAACCTTAAAATGCCACACGGACCGCCGTCGGCTATATCGCATGCCAGAGTGTGGGAGCGAACAGCTGGCGATTATCCGACGCCTGGCTGGCATTGGAGATAAGCATGATGGTGGTATCCGACGCGTAGCGTCTGGCTGTAGAGGCCCGCCGCGTGTTTGGATTCGGGTCGCTTGTATGAGTGTAGAGTCGGCAATGGGCTGCGAGAAGGAATTGGTGGTTGTTGCTGGTAGCGGTGACTGTTGGACGAACCCGTAACCTTTCAGCAATAGGGGCAAACCAGCAATTGGTACCGATTCTCTGGTTCTCGTACGCGCAGGCGTGCGGTGTATAGTCCGACGTGTCTGTCTCAAGCGGAAGTCCAGAAGATTGGAATCTACTGTCTGTTGTGGCAATAGTCTGAATACGCTGCATATATATCCTTTATTGTGCATACGACATGAAACTACGTCTACTTCTCATAGCTGATCAAACCATCAATGGTACCAGCGTGCAATCCTCCCGTAATCGCAATGTCTGCCGCCGTCGTGTGCACCGACGCATCGCTCAAGAAATACACCGCCGCGCCGGTGAGATCGCTCTGCTTGCTCAGGCGCTGGTTCGGCGGCGCCAGCCACATCTGCTCGCCCTCGCGCCTGCTGGGCTTTGCTTCGCGGATGTTGCGCGTCTGGTCCGAGTCGACGAAGCCGGGCGAGATGGTGTTGACGCGGATGCCGTGCGGCGCCAGCTCGACGCCGAGGACTTTGGCCAGCTGCATCACGCCGCCTTTGGAGGCGTTGTAGGCCGCCATGCGGTAGCCTGGCAGGGCGATGTGCGCGGATTGAGAGGCGATGAGCAGGATGCTGCCGGGCTTTTTGCGCTCGATCAGGTGTTTGGCAACCATTTGGGCTGTGAAGAATGTGCCGCGGACCTGTGGCAAATGTGTAAGTCACACGGATCGAATATGGATTTTCGGCGACGCTCGCTTTGCTTACATTGATCTCCTGAATACGGGTGAACTCCTCCCACGTCTGCTCAACAAACGGCTTATCGATCGCAATGCCCGCCGACGGTACACACCCATCGATCGTCTGGAAGGTGTCGAGCGTCTTCTGAAACGCCGCTTGCAAGCTCTCCTGCTTCGTGACGTCGGTTTGGACGTAAAGCGTTTTGCTGCCGAATGTCGATGTCCAGGATTCGAATTCCTTCTGGTCGACGGGGCCGTTCTGGATGTCCCAGATGGCGACGTTGCCGCCCATCTCGCAGATGGCGCGAGAGATGGTGAAGCCAATGCCTTGGGCGCCACCGGTGACGATGTAGGTGCGGCCGGTGAGCTCGAAGGCTGAGCGGACTGACGACATTTTTCCTATGTATTTGATCTTCTAGGTGATTCGTGTTGTTCCTTGATGGTTGATTTCGGTTGAATTGGAAACAGGAATCCAAAAACGATGTAAAGTTGAAATAATGATATTATGAATCGGTCAACGCTGTTGTACCAACGGACTTGTAATGCAATGACTGGGGCCTCAATGGTCAAATCTTTGGCTCCAGCAGTGGCCTCTCTCGGGCCTGCAGTCCAGAACTCGCCGGCGTCGATCCGTCTCACATCGGGCCGCTGCAGCTGCAAGAGCTTTCCACAAAGAGCCTGGTCGGCTGTCGCGATTTACCCTGCCGAGGTGCAATTGCCGAAAGGGACTTGGGGCGTTTTCCGACTTATCGCAGCTCGATCGACACGTTTGCATCAATGACCGGCGCACTCCAAGTTGAGAGTTTCCAAGAAAAGTGTAGATAAGCTGGTGAACGACTTTTAACGCTGTTGCGAATCTGAACAGAGATACGAATATCGTCTCAAGAAAATCGCCTACCACACTGTCCATTAGACCATGCCGTACGCCGACATCACCAAGCCTCCGGCACCGTTGCCTGCCGCCAAATTGCAGGTCTTGAAACCTGGTGTATCTCTACAGCCACCTTTGACAAGACTAGGCTCCGGACCGGGCTTGATCCTTTTCACCACTGATGATATATACGACGAGGAAGTGGCCCAGCGTGATGATGCACCCACGGCGGTGCTGAAGTGGGCCGAGGAGGGCTATACTGTTGTCCAGATCTCGGCCGCGGCAGTAGGAGGCTCGAAGTTAGAAGACCTACTCACCGAAGTTGTCAAGGCGATCGAGCGATGCGACGCCTGTCAGCCGAAAGACAAAGTCGGTGTAGTCTGTAAGTCCAAGTCGTCACGCAATTCAAGTCTAGATGGCTGCTAATCGCCCAGCTAGCCTACTCAAAAGATCTCTGGGATGTAGTCAGACCAGCTCTCGCGAAATTTCCAAGGATCGTCGCCGGCGTTGTCTACGTCGATGCTCAAGAATCCGAAGCATGCGGCGCCGACAGCTTGCCTCTACTCAAACATGTCGCCGGGCCGCCGAATCAGATAGGTTCCAAGTCAGCCAGGAGCCTCAACAAAGATTACCACTACCCCAAATCGCAAGGTCAGTGGTTCTCGGCTGGTGGCGCTGACTTCGACTACGCTGCGGACTCGGTGGCGCACACACGAAACCTGCAATTCTTGAAGCCAAAGATGGGGGGTCCTTACTTTGATCTGGAAGATATTTGGGAGGAGCACACGTTCTACGAGTTCGCCGATAGGTCGGTCGAGCACACTATGAGTACCATGGTGCAAGAGCCTTACGTAAACCACGTTCCGACTGTGAGTTCTGCTCTTAAAGGTCGCGCATTACAAGAAATTCACTGACAATCTTGGACAGTTGACTGGTGGCGTAGGGAGGAGCAGTCTGACGGTCTTCTATCGGAACAACTTCATCTTCAACAACTCTGCAGATACTGATCTCGAGCTTGTCAGCCGTACGATCGGCATTGATCGTGTGATCGACGAGTTCATCTTCAAATTCACACACGATAGAGAGCTCGATTGGCTGTGGGTTCCCACCTTTTCGCAATATTTCTTTCAGACACTCAGCTGACATTGCCCAGATTGCCTGGTGTGCCACCTACCTTCCGCAAAGCAGAAATCCCTTTTACGGCTGTCGTGAACATCAGAGGCGACAGGCTTTACCATGAGCACATCTCGTGGGATCAGGGCACAGCATTGAGACAGCTTGGCCTCTTGCCAGAGTATCTGCCCTTCCCGTACCCTTTGCCTGAAGGCAATAAGTTGCCAGCAGGTGCAAAGGCGGAGTATCGTCTACCGGTGCTTGGTATCGAGACGGCGGACAAGCTACGCAATAGGAAGTCAGTGCCGTCCAACCAGATGTTCAAATATGAAGTGCGGGAGAGGAAGGCATAGGTGGACATATTACTTCATTTGGCGTATACTATTGCAGTGTGTATGAATGAATTTATGTCCCAAATCCGATCGAAGGTTGTATCATACAATCTGTAGCGCTACGATCCCACTCAGCTGTTGCTCATCCACGTCGCCCTGTGACTCCGTTGTCCTGAAGGCCTGAGAATCACTCAGCCTCTCGACTGTCATGGTATGAGCCATGTCCAATACCGAGCCATTGTAGGTACGGATGCCGACGTCTGCAGCATCTGATGTGGGATAGCGGACGACGGCGAGGCTGTGTGTGCAAAGTCAACTTGGCCCGCGACGGTTTGATATAGCGGTGTAGTTGTACCCTAAGCTATGTCCAGTCCCATCGACTGGAACATATATCTTGGTATGGTCATCGACATTGGCCTCGGAGAGCTTTCGGAGGAGGAATCTGTTCAAGGCCCGCTGCGACTGCTGAGGCACTGTTGGGACTCCGCTAAGTACTACCAGGTTCTCGTCACGTGGAGCTGCCATTGTTCTCGAAGTTAGTGAGATGTTATGTTCGGCCGGAACGCGGAGTTGTCATAAACGAGGTCGCCACCAACCATGGAGATCTGGTGCCGAAGTGGCCTGCTGTACCACGCAGGGGGCGCGGAGGTATGGACGCCTTGGTCCAAGCACGCGGGGTCGAAAAGGCAAATCATGGTCCGACCACATCCGTTATCGAGCGAGCACATGCCACACTCCAGCTGGGTCGGCTAAGGGCTGGCTGGACAAAGTCAGATAACGGTCGCTGTGTTTATGGTACGCGTGCCATGGCTTTGCTTAGGCCTGTACAGAAGTGATCGCCAGAGGCGACTCCAGCTCTAGGTGTATTGTTCTGTTCATGCGGTGCGTGGCGTGATACACCTCTTCCTCCATCTTCGTCACAAGTGCGGGTAAGACCACAGTAATATGCCGCGACCGAAAGTCCACGAGAGCCAACGCCAAAGAGCGGCAGAGGGTGGGTACAGAGCGAACACCTGATGTACGATATCAGACGCGATTGACTGACTTGTACTTTTCCCTCTACACAGCATGTTCATTCTGCAGGGAGAGCAAGAAGAAATGCAGTGGGACGGCGCCTTGCACGCAGTGTCTACGAAGAGGACTGCCCCATGAGTGCCACATCACATATCTGCCTCGAGGCTTCAGGTCAAGGAACAAACGTAATGCTTCTGCTGGAGCCAACCGACAGTCCTGGAGTGCTGGTTCACGAGCTCCAGCCACTTCTGCTCAGGAGACAGGTGGTGCCACGCTACCGAGTCCATCAAATGTTTCTGGCAGCCTGCCTGATACTCATATGATGGCAACGGCCGGAATCGTCGGACCATTGTCGCCCTCTGAATCCCGCGATGACAATGATGATAACAGGAGTTATCAGGCTGGAGGCTCAACTGTGACCGCGACATTGGGCAATTATGCAGCGTCGGAAGACACTTCCTTGACCAAACCTGGTCCACGAATGCTTCTTAGCTCACATGGCGAAAAAGGTATGTCAACGCAATTCCCCTCCTTCGCAACTGCCAGCGACGTTTTCTCATCATTACAGTCTACGTTGGAGCCGCTGCTTCGATAGCTTTCCTCCAAACTGTGAGGCGAGTGGTCGCTGGGCAAATCGGGCCCTCGAACTTTTCGCAAAATATGGACAGCGAGAAGATGCTAGAGATCGAAACTCCGCAGTCCACAGACGATACCATGGGCCTGACAGTAGATCAGAAGCTACATTTTCTGCAATGTTACTTCTCGGTGGTGGGTGTTGCTTATACAGTCCAAATCATGAATACTGCGGCTGACACCGTTACCTCTAGACGGAAGCATTCATTGATATCTTTGACCCGCCCGAACTCGAAGCTTGCATAACAAGCAGCGGCAGGGGTTCTTTCTTGGGTGCAACAGACGACAACAGCAAAACTGACCATAGTAACCCTGCTGCTGAGCAGTCCAGCCCGTTACGAAGAGCCACTCTTGATCTAGTCCTCGCTATCGGTGCACAATGCACGTCAAAACAGGATTCCCAAAATATCGCCAGGGCCTTGTTCCGTAAGGCCCAACGTCAAGCTTTATCGGAGATGATCCAGGACCCCGATCTTGATATGGTCAGAACCTATCTTCTGATGGCGTTTTACATGCTGGGCGAGTGTCGTAGGAATACGGCGTATATGTATCTGTCTGTCGCCGCCCGAGCAGCTATCGCTCTCGGCCTTCACAGCCCAAGCTCGTACTCCCGGCAGCAACCTCTGGACATGAATGATAAACTCAGGTCAGTAATAACGCTCTTTCACATCCGTTCGAATCTAATTGAATCTCTTAGACTCCGTGTGTGGATGACATGTCGCGTTGGTGATAAGCTTGTCAACTCGCTACTTGGTCGCCCAGCTACTACTATCGGCATCTTAGAACAGCTTGATCCTGTCTACACAGACCTCGTTTCCAGTCAAGATC
The DNA here is from genome assembly GCA_001553865.1 of Cladosporium sp. BSL10. Classification (NCBI taxonomy): domain Eukaryota; kingdom Fungi; phylum Ascomycota; class Dothideomycetes; order Cladosporiales; family Cladosporiaceae; genus Cladosporium; species Cladosporium sp. BSL10. Next base: position 44,364 of record LJJI01000113.1, read on the forward strand.
GCGGCCTTAAGTATATGGTTGCCGCCTACAGGATTGTCTCCATCATCGACGAGATCAACACTAAGCTCTACAGCGAGCAAGATGTTCGGCCCGTGGTGGTAGAGCAACTCTTACAATCCATTGACACCTGGAAGCGCGACTGCCTGCCATCATTACAACCGGGTGTACAAGAGACAACGCTTCTACCAGGAGATGGGTCAACGGACCCAAAGCAAGGGTCTGTGGGGATCGTGCACGTTTCCTGCCTTTACTACTTTGCAGTGATTCTGGCCACCCGACCGGTATTCATCTCAGCGCTCACATTGCAGCATGGGCAGAAAGATCAAGAATCGCCAATGAGCGATGCGTGTCTGGATGCAGCTGTGTTCCTTGCACAGACATGTGTTGAGGCACTCGATACCGGCCTACTCGCGAGCAACATGTGTATAATGAAGTAAGTGCTCACTCTCCGAAACTTTACAGGATTACTAACGATATGATAGAGCACTTGTCTTCGCCGCAGGTCTTGTCCTTGGTGTTCACAACTTTGCTAGGCCCGGCAGCAAGTTTGAGACCGAGCGTGCATTCGAAGGAGCCAAACGAGTCCTGAGCTTCCTCGCCACACGCAGTCCTCAAGCCAGCCATTACCTCGACATCCTCACGTCCCTGTCCAACGCCATTGCAGAACAGCGCTCTCGCACAGAACAGGGCCGTGCAAATCGCTATGTTTCAAGGCTTTTCTCCTTTGGGTCGGCGACCTCGAATATGGAGACATTCGCCGATGGCATGCAAAATGACGCTGCCGCTATGGCCGCTTTGCTAGGAGACTCGGGCTCGGTTGCCATCGATGACCTTCCGTCGCTCGGAGGCAGCCCTTCGAGATGGCCCAGTAATGATCAGCTTGACCCGGAGCTGTTTATTGATTGGGAGACAGTCAATATCTCTCACTGGGATAACTTTCCTTTCTCGATATAGCTTGATACCCTTCGCCTGTCTTGAATGATATTTAACGCAAAGAATAGTTATGCCTATTGTTTTCATTTCATCACTGGCTTGGTTTGCTGTAATATGGTTAGAAGTGCTCTAACATTATGAATGACTGGGTGCACAACATCAGTGTAAGGGTGACCTTCTCGAAATACACACCGAAGGACGCTGCTGGAGGAGATATGATATTGTGTTTGATTTTGTCAATCATTGTGGGTTGTGCAAATCTTCGGTCCTACTCTTGAAGTCAAAAGGCCCGTCTAATTCGTCGAAACGCTAATTTTCTCCACGTTTGGTACTGTTCTCGTAAATACAAAATGATTCGATTTTTCGCTGTTGGATAATCAAGCTATCAAGAATAAGGTAGCAGACGGGTATGAGAAAACAATCATGCGCTTGCGCCAATAATAATTCCGTTCGGGAGCTTGAGTCCGACCGGCAGACCACAAATGAACTTGTCGGCATATTTGACTTGCTTCCTGGCAGCCAACTTCTCTTCGATGTCGCGGTACATGTCGTATCTGGAGGAATGGTTAGTAACGACGATCTCGTGGTATATGTGATTGCACTGATGGCTTACGCGTTCATTTCCTCAATCGTCAACACGTTCTTCTCATCTTCGACCTTGTAGAAAGGTAGGTCTCTGTTGTTGGAGAAACCGATGCGCTCGTTGATGTTGTAGGCGGCCTTTGCTGCTGAGGATTGGACCCTTGTGGCGCGAGGTAGCCTCACCTTGGTGTAGACAGAAAGGGCTTGCTCCACGTTTCCATCAAAATACTCTGGGCTGAAGAGAATGCCGAGAGCAGCAGCGTCTTCGATGGCCATGCAGGCGCCTTGGCTCTGGTGAGGCATCATCGGGTGACCAGCATCGCCGAGAAGGCAGACCCGCTCCTTGTTCAAATATGGGTAAGGTTCGTGGATCCATAGCCTCCAGGGCTGAATCTCCTTGCCGATGCCAAGGTGACCGAAGACTTGTCGGTCAAGCTCAGGGTAGTGATCCAGGAGCTCACTCACCGGGCGATCCTCAGCGCCCCAGGCTTGACTGACAGCATCGCCCTTCTCGCGCTCGAAGAAGCAGTAGTAGGAAAGCAGCTTTCCACCATTGCAAGGAGACAGGACAATCTTGTCCCATTTGCCTTCTTGGCCTCCCCAGTACTCCAGGGCTTCGTTCTTTGAGTAGTCGACAAGACCAGCTTTGACGGCATCTTCTGTCATGACGTTGCAGTGGAGGCATTGTTGGTCTGCGATTCTACGCTTGGGGTGGATACCGACAACACCGCGGATGACAGAGCCAATGCCATCAGCTCCAACAATGAGATCATGAGCCACAGAAACTCCATTCTCAAACGTGATGGTGTTTGTTTCCAAATCGATGGTTTTGCACTAGATGGCCGAGTCAGTATCGCTTCGTAGAGGGTCAGAGTCAGCGATAACGATCGTCTTACCTTGTGGTTGACCACCAGCTTGGCAGCCTTTCCCTTTCCCTCTTCGTCTAGTGCAGCATCCTTAAGCATGGCATGCATGTACTGTCTGTGGAACATATTGTAAACATGTCCCCATCGCTCCTCATAGTCTTCAAGGCTGTACTCGCTGACAGGCTCGCCGGTTTTCCAATCCCTGTTGATCAATTGCTTGAGGATCACAGGGTCGCCTTTCGCGACGTCGATTTCCCATTCGTGCAGCCATCGTGTACCGTTGGCAGCACACGAGACGGAGGCTCCGACCTCTCCAGCAAAGTCTGATCGCTCGTAGATGACAACATCGTGGCCGGAGCGTCTCAAGGCGATCGCGACACACATGCCGCCGATGCCGCCACCAACAACACCGACGTTGAGTTTTCTCCAGCCAGCAGCCATTCTGATTGAGACGTGATTGACAGTAGATGGGTGGGTTGTGGTTGTATGATTCGAGATGAGTGTAGATGCCGATGTCAAGGCACAGTGTAGGTTGGTACACCTGTAGACAGTCTTATACAGAATGAGATGATGGAGAGATCGTCAGAAGTGCTGTAAAACAGCTATCTCTTATCTTCTTGCATGGTTGCATGATTGCCGCCCGCAGCTTACCTGGCGAGCTGGTCAAATGACGGATCATGTGCTGTGCGGCCGAATGCTACTTGCGGTCCGACGATCCTTGCTATCCAGTCATGTCCCCAAGGTTTGTGATGATGAAGGTGGCGGCTATGTACTTCCGATCCGCTGCCAATTGAGCTTGGGAACATATCCGACATGCGCGGGTAACGCACCTCTATCTGTTCCGCGTCGTAGATTGCCATCATCCTACGAGATACACGCATTGCTCACAGATTCGATGTCTTGGTTTGTGACTGGCGTTATCGTCAATAGTCAAGTTCTTTGCGGTTGTGAGGTTGGCGATCGTATCCGGGCTGATTGCGAATCTGGACCTCGCGCAATTCGTTCCTACTTGCTCGAGGAATCTCAACCTTCGAACGACATAGGCAATTACAGCGTCGTGATGATTCCGTGCGAACATTCCTATCGATGATGCCTTACTACACAAGAGACCTCTATCTGGTACAGTCGGCCACATTGACATAAGAGCCAAGGGACGAAAAGCGGTATGGCATCCTCATAATATTTTTCACAATTTGCACACTCATTGTCCGTTGGTGAAAATCATCTTTGTCCATATACAAACAACACAAGAAACGTGTGACACTCCAGATCTATAATGAAGAGCCTCGTATTAAGCTCGTATCCCCAGCAGGGGAGAGGGCGGGGGGAGCGCGGCTATCATCGGGATGAGCGCGACTGCCCAGGGACAGGTATAGAGAGTAAGCGTGCTTTCAATGGCCCATGAAACGCATACTCATTGTTGGATCAGCTAATTGCCATGTTCTGTATCAGAGAGCTCACATGAGCCAATTTTCACAGGTGTTCTTGCAAACATTGTATAGCTGAGTATCGACTTGCAAAGTTTGAGCGAGAGCGCAGATGTGTACAATGGAAATTTGTTCATGAAATTTATACTAAAGCTTTTCGTCTTAAGCCTTGCTGTCCTTGAAGTCCCCAAGCTTCAGCAGCTTAGCAGCATTGTCGCGTCCAATCTTTTTCTTGTCTGACTTGTTCATCGGGATGTCGTCATACCAGTTGCAGGCGTCGCCAAACGACTCGAATGGGTAGTCGATCGAGAACAAGATGCGATCAGCTCCAACCTCGCCGAGGCAGAATTGCAGTGTGGATGTCGAGAAGTGGCCACTGGTGGTGATCCACAGGTTCTGCTCGAAGTACTCACGGATAGTCTTCTTGCAGGACAGACCGAGAGGCTTCTTGATATCTTCAAACCAGTGGTTGATTCGCCACATGTCGAAGGGGATGTGCTCGCCCAGGTGGCCAAGGATGATCTGAAGCTTTGGGTGGCGATCGAAGACGCCGTTGGTAACCATTCCGAGGACGTGCAAGCTGACACCTTGAGCAAAGCTCAATGGAGGACCGATCAGCCACGAGCGCTTTGCCCACAACTTTTCGTGGATGGTTCCGGTAGGATTTCGGGGATGAAGGTAGAAGGGAACGTCGAGCTCCTCAACGGTAGACCAAAATACGTCCCATTCTGGGCCATCGTAGAAGATCATATCGTCGCCGTCCGAACCAGCTCGTTGAGTATCATTCACAAGAGCGCCCTTGAAGCCGTAGTTCTTGACGACTCTCTTAAGCTCTGCAGCTGCCTCATTGGGATCGTGCATGGACAGAGTGCTAGGAGATCATATTAGCCAATGTTCTGGACACTTGACTTCTGATAAATACATACGCGAAGGCACTGAAGCGGTCTGGGTGGGGTTTGATTGCTTCCGCAATGTAGTCATTGACCTCGACTGCCAGAGCTTGTGCTTCTTTGGCATCCCAGACGTCCTGAACACCAGGAGCTGTGTACGACAAGACGGTGTGGCCAACGCCGTGTTCGTCCATGTACTTGATGCGTCTGTCGGTGATGTCTGAGATTTCTGCTGCATGCTTCGCGGCGTCGATGGCAAACAACGATGCCCACCATTGTGTCTTCTCGTGGAAGCGCGGCAGCGCGAAGGCTTCCTCCAAAGCGACTTTGCCCAACATTGTGATATTTGGTAAATGGTGGAGGGAAGTAAAGAGCTGGTTTGTTTGAGGTTACAGGGTAGGCTGTGCTTATGGCAAAGAGTCGAGTTCTAGCTGCGAGAAGGACTTGTTTTAAACCTCATAACGAATCGGTTACCTTCGCCTATCGCAATAGCTCAGCATCATGTGATAGACTGCGGAAATGCGGAGTCGTAGACTGCAGAGCACGGCAAGGTACTGATCCGAGTAAAAGGGAACACAGCCGCTGTCAGTGCCCGCATGCGCTGAACGCACTGAAAGTGCCTGTGTAACCGCTCAGCGGATCCGGAGCATTGCTGCACCGACACGATGCGTTTCACGGTAACATGCTAAAGTATATGAATTGGATCCGATGCGACAAGGCTGTCGCCAATGGACGTATGCTGATTCTGTATCTCCGAAGGCAAACACGCGTCGCGAAAAAGACCCCTTTGAGAGCTGAACCCCTTGGCGGAGGATCCTGCCCGCTGTTCGGGGCATACCCGCACCACCACAACTCTACTCCTTTGCAGTCCGCCAAACGGATATAGCACCTTACACGACAGTATCAGGCCCGCTGCATGGTTGCAAAGCAATCACCTGAACTCGTAAGCAAATCCTTGGGCCATGCTCCTGGCGGGGAAGCTGGAGGCGGTCCGTATTGTTGGCCTGATAAATATCGTGCTGCACGAGACTATGCCATACAAGTATTTTCATGATATTCAAGCTATCATCGAGAGCCTTTCATCTTTAACACAAGTAATCCTCGCCTTTGTACTTATACTCTTCAATAAAGCGACCGCTGTTCCATCAACATCATGGGTTCCAAAGTCGAGTCAGCCCCTTTGGGCAGCGAGTTTACCCAGAAAGTCATAGGGTCGATGGGCCCCAACACACCTCCACGGCTCAGAGAGATCATGTCGTCGCTTATCAAGCACCTACATGAATTCACTATTGAGACGCAACTTACAACAGACGAATGGATGATCGGCGTCAACGCCATAAATTGGGCTGGACAGATGAGTGACGATAAGCGTAACGAAGGACAGCTGATGTGCGATGTCCTTGGAATTGAATCATAAGTCATCCACGATCTTTATCGCTTTGTGGCTTGAAATGCTGACCGAACATACATTAGTGGACGACATGACATTTTCTGCTGCCACGAAAAGCTCAAATGGCCTGACAGCCTCCGCCATCCTGGGCCCCTTCTGGAGAGAGGACCACCCAGTGCGCCCAAACGGTACTACAATCAGCTTTGACACGCCCGCAGATGCCGAGGTAGCATTCATGTACGGTCGAGTCACAGATGTTGTCACTGGCAAGCCTATCTCTGGTGCTACCGTCGACATCTGGCAAGCATCTACAAATGGTAAAGGAACCCCTATGCTGCCAGCGGGCCTTTCGCTAAGTACCTTGCTCCACAGGCTTGTACGAACAGCAAGATCCCAACCAATGCGACCTCAATCTCCGCGGCCAATTCGTGACAGACGAGGACGGCAAATACTCACTCTACTGTCTGCGACCAACGCCATACCCTGTCAGTGCCACCTTACCAGCCTGCTTTTCAATCTAGCTGCTAATATACCGAAGGTTCCCGACGATGGTCCAGCTGGTCAGCTCCTGAAGATGATGGACCGGCACCCATTCCGCCCCGCACACATCCATCTCGTGGTTCGCCACAAGGGCCACAGCTCGTTGACAACACAGATCTTCGACAAAGGCTGCAAGTACCTGGCTGACGATAGCGTGTTTGCTGTCAAAGACGAATTGGCCGTGACTTTTGCGCCGAGAGACGGCGATCCGCAGGCGAAGTTGGGTTTGGAGTACAATATTACTTTGGCGTCGAGCTCTTGAAGCCACAGTCGTCTTTGAACAGATATCCCCAATTAGCCTATGCAGTCTTTGCCCAGAAAGAAGATATTCCGCTTGGCTATTGCGTTGCTCACGAGGGCAATGCGCAAAAACATTACTACGGGCTCGAACAAATCTCTCCTCGTCGAGCCCGACAAACTCGTGTTTCAAAAGATTGGATTGTGCTTGGCTGTCTGGCTGTCGTACTGTCCACGAGAAGAACCCGTGAAGACACCTTACCACCCCCTCCACCTTGTCCAAACATCGACAATCGTATCTGCATCCCCCTGTTCCGAATCAACAATCAAATACCACCCAAAGCTCGGCCCACACATGCACGCATGGTTCGGCCACAGCAACAACTTCTGCCCGACCTCCAATTTCCGCACCTCCTCAGCCGGACCCTCCCACGACAACACGCCGTGCTCCTGGCTGATCCGGCCAACGATCCAGCCCTTCTTCTCGCCCTCAGGATCGTAGAATTTGCCATCGTTCTCCGGCCATGGACTGACCACTGCCCAGCCAGGATAGCTCTTGCAAGGCTCGCGGCCCATTACTATGGAGCCTGCGGCGATCATGGCTTCGGGCTTCTCGCGCTCATTGTACACGCTGACGACTTCGACGAGCGCTCGGAGGCCGAGGTCGGCGAACGATAGCATGCTCTTGCTAGGGTCCGAAGAAGAGTGCTGGGGCCTGGCACGTGTCGCGAGCTGCTGCATGTCCATCACTGGATAGACTCCGGCGTGGATCTCCACGGCGAAGCTCTGTCCGATCCTTTCAAGCAGCGCTCTATACTCCTTGCCACCCTCGCAATCGTCAACGATATTCTGCGTGGCAGTCGCAGTGGGCGTAGCGCCAATCGACAGTACGGCCTTGGGCGCACTCGGATCCGTCGAGCCCGTCGCGCCAACACACTTCAAGAATTCGAGCGCGGCCTGCTCGACGCCCTCGAGCTCTTCGGCGAAGAACTTGAGGGCCTCCTGAGGGTCTCCCACGCCGTACGAGTGGCCCATGTGCGTGTAGAAGCCGGCCGTGTGCGTACGCTGCGAGGCCTTGAGGGCGTACGCAAGGTCGCTGAGCTGGGCTTGGCCTACGGCGACGCCGGCGCGGTGGTAGCCGATGTCTATTTTGACAAATACTGGGATTTGTCCGGGCCAGGTTTCTTCGGAGACGCTTTCGAGCAGGCGGACGTGGTCTGGGTGATCTACGAAGAGGGAGATGGTGTTCGATCCTAGGATGCGGGCTATGGCTCCTAGTCTTGGGATGGATGACGGCGCGACTGGCAAGCCGTAGATTACCTGGTGAGAAGGGTCAGTTCTGTGATCAGCGAGAATGTCCGATAACTTACGTTGACGTCCTTGCCTTCCCTCTTGCACTCCGCCAACCAAGGCATCAGATTCTCGATCTCCGCCACAGTGCTTGCAATCAATTTCACACTTTGAGAATCTTCGCCAACCTGTAGCTTGGACAACTGCGTGGTCTAAGACCAACGAAAAGCATAAGTCAGCAATCTGCTCAAATCATGAAGCATAGGAACCGTATGGCCACCAGGTTGACCGTACCTTATGTGTTTTGACATGTGCCCTGAAGCCAACGCCCAATTCCTTCGCTGTCTCCAGCATGAGCTTGCAGTTACGCCTCACGACTGCAGCATCGATCACAACAGCCGGTGCTTGGACATCTTTAATTTGGCGGCCGAGGAAGTGGTGTTTGAGAGCTGTCTCCGAGGCTTGTGGGATGAGAGATGGTGCATGGAACGGCGGCGTCGCGTTCGGAGCAGCCATTCTAATAGTATAGTCTCAGTTTCTCAGATCGACTTGTACAATATCGGTGTTCAGATTTCCAGATTCGTGACGTGAGACTATCAGGTATCTCGAGCTGGTATATCTCGACGAGCAAGCTTGGCGGAGAGGAGGAGCGGGAGCGAACAATGTGAAGCCTTTCGATTCTTTCTTCTCAACACAAATAATTGCGATAACACTTCGAGTCTCAGATTCACATCGATATCTATATGTTCAACCAAAAAACGACGACACGTGGAAAGAGAGAGTCGCGCCCTACAGAGAGTGGAGCCTCCAGCAAGCTGTCGTATCAGTAGGCCTATCTATCCTCCGACAAAATCCCAGCAAGCAGCGGGCAGCCAGCCAACCGCCAACGGCCAACTCACAGCGCGCGCGCAGAGAGACGCGATACCACAGCTAGTATTACCCCATTTTAACTGCGACGCAGAAGCAACAATGGATCAAGGCACGAAGCGCAAAGCCGACGACGGGGGCTCAGGCTCGTCGGATAAGAGGAGCAAGGTGAGTTCGTTTAAATGTCTACTGTCGCCGTACAAGGACGAATTTTCATTTGCATGAGCGAATGCTTTGGGAGTCGCATACCTTTTCCAACGCGGCTGGTCAACACGTCGATGTATCTGCCCGTATTTATCAAAAAAAAAAAAAAATGATAAACAACTGACGATATCCCGTGTTCTCTCGACAGACGAAAAAACAATGGCGTGTCCCGCGCGGAAACCAGAACTCCGCGCAAGCGCCTCGAGCAATCATGCCGGGCGACAGCGGTATCTTCGCCACGTGCAACAAAGGCCGGGAGGCGAAATGCGTAGGCGAGCTTCGCGACCTGTTCGCCGAGTATGCTGAGCAACTGTACGGCGACGGCGACAGCGAGGACGAAGGCGACAAGGGCACGGCGAGCATCGAGAACGACATCCAAGCCGAGCTCGCGGGCATTCAGAAGCCACCGAAAGCGCAGCTATTTGTGCCTGTGAAGCTGGACGTGCAGTGTGGTGAGTATCCAACTACCTTCACGTTTTCTTACTCTCTCGGATTCGCTTATTGTGGACGACGAGAAGAGGCAAAAGAGCGAGGGCTGACTCGGTTTGATCTGCAGTTGTGTTCTTCAAAACCGTCGCTCCGGTCGAGCCAGTCAGTTTCGTGCACAAGATCTGCGAGGATGCCATGGCGAACCCGATGCACAAGAGGACGCGGACGGCGAAGCGGCTCGCGCCTATGACTCTGATGGGCAAGGCGACGATGGAGGGGTTGGAGGAGGTAGCGAAGAAGGTGCTGGCGCCGCACTTCCATCAGGCGCCTGTGACGCCGAAGAAGGTAAGTGGCGATGGTGCATTTGTTTTGTTGAATGATCATACGTAGATCCGGGCACATGACTAACGCATAAGCCCTGCAGTTCTGCGTACGCCCTAACATGCGGAATCACAACACGATGAAGAGAGACGCCATTATCAAGACGCTCGCCGGGCTCGTTGGGCAGCCTCACCGAGTGGACTTGAAGAACTACGACCTCTTGATTACTGTGGAGATCTACAAGGTGGGTTTTGCATCTGCAACTGCAAGCCATAGGCGAAGAATGCTACCTCACGTTGAAATGCTACATTGCGATGCTGACTATCAGACGCAGAACATATGCGGCGTTAGTGTTGTGGATCATCGCTTCGAGGAACTTAAGCGATACAACATCTCTGAGATTTTCGACCCGACGCCGAAGGAGGAGGCGGTGAAGGAAAAAGACAAAGCTGAAGTGCAAGTTTCAGCTGCTGCTGTTGAGACGAATGCAGATGAGGCGGTCCCCACAGTCGCTGCTGCTGCTACTGCTGCTGAAGACAAGAGCGGCGCGGCCGCGACAGATGAAGTCTCAGTAGACGACGATGACAAGGTGGTGGAAGGCGATGGCGGTGTTGCCGCTCGCCAATGACGGCGCGACCAGTAGAGACAAGGATAGCGTCTCGGATGTCAAGGATGAGGTGCAGGCGGCGGCGAGTTCGGCCCAGGCTCCGCAGCAGACAGGGCTACTGACGAGTGATGATGACTAGTTACGCGAAGAAGACGGATACCGTCTCTCTTAGCGCCAATACCACAGAGGAGCCAGCTCGACGAGTGTTGACGCGGTGTACATATATTACTGTAAGTATATTACAATCTCGATGCTACGCGAGCAAGGCCTACATACAAAGTCGCCTGGGGGTGTTTTGTTGCGCATGCGTTTTTGCTTTAGTGTGTGGGGCTGGTATTCGACTTTGTGTAAGCGAGCGAGCCTTTCCGATGAGCGAGTTCCGGCGTGTGATAGCCGTTGAGAAGATGATGTGGAGACCTATTCTCGTCTGCATACACCACATGTGTGCGTGAAGAAGGGCATTGCGCGTACGAAAGTAGTAAGGAAGGAAGGGAAGCAGGTGTGTAGGTTTGTGACGGAATCAGATGCGAATGCGCGTGTTTCAGGACGCGGTGGAGACGGTTGACGACAGGCGTGCAGGAGTAGCGTTGGCCTGATCGGTAATTAAGCGAGAAAGGCAATCCTTGGGAAGTCGAAAGGCGAGGGTTTGGAAGGGTGAGGTGACGGGCAGCAGGATTCTGGAAAATATACTTTCGGAGGACATGACCGAACGGTCGGGTGCACCGTGGGAATAGTGGTGAGAGGCGAGGTGGATGGATGGTAGCGTAGGGTATGATCCGTATCCCTGGTATATCAGCATGCCGTACATGCACGTGAGTGGCTGAGAGGCTGATGAGATGACAGGTTCGCGATCTCCCACCTAGAGTAGGGGGCATTTGGATCTACGATGCCAGATGTATAGCAGGCGTCGATATGTATAACAATGACAATAATAACAGCTGCCTCGACTCGGAGATGGCTCGCCCTCGATCGATCTCACTACTGGGCACTACTGGGCTGAGGAAGGCGGACGAAGAAGAAGCAGAAGAACAGAAGAAGTGGCCCACGAGGATCCAGAGATCAGCCGCGATGGAGCGCCTCGCTTGCTGCGACGCCGTTGGAAGTCTATCTCCACTGCTGCACCTCGACTGCCGGACGGACAAGCATTATTATCATCATTATTGTCATGATTGTGGAATCGTGATCCTGCTGTCGTGTCATCTCCGTCGCAGCGCTGCCTCAGCTACAGTGCTGCCCTGGCTATCTATCTGTCTGCACCCTTGCCCTCGCATCCATCATTGTTATTGCTGCGGCATCCAGCGCTGCACGTAAGCGAAAGTGCTGCAGCCCAGGCGTCATGGGCATGGCCGCCGCTTGACAGGCGAGGCCACCAGGCGTGCTGTGTCACAGTATGTACACATGTTGTGTTGTGTGTGTGTATGGGTGTATGCATTGTGTATGCATGTACATGCCATGTGTCTGCCATGATCGCATGTGGTACAACTGCAAGCAATCCTCCAGCAAGACACGCGAACAACAAGGACAAGCCTTCGCAAACAGGCGAGTCGGCATGGGCAGGCCATCCAATAATCGCTGACCGCATGCCATGCCACCAACCGAGGGCTCGTCGAGGCTCCGCTCGGCTCTCTCGCTCCTCTCTTGGTGCACGTTCAGCCTTCTCTCGCCTACTTCCCACGGCGGCCCGCCGCTATGGGCTCGGGCCCCTGTTCGATTTGCATTCTTACGCGAAAACCACCCCAAAAGCCTCGACGCACCACCATCGCCTCTCTGCTACTGTATACACTCCAGCCTTGCGTGGCTCGCTGGCTCCGCTCTCGCCAATTTAGCGACCGTTCGTCTACCTCACCCAGCGAACCCCCAAGCCCTGCCCCGTGCCTACGCAGCCCAATACGACCGCGGCGATGGCGTCTCCAGTAAGCGAAACCTGATCCATACTCCAGATGCTCTCTTTCCTTTCGTGCCGTGCGTGCCTAACGGCCCTGTTGTTGCTGCCACTGTTGCTTTGTTACCGCCTGGACGGACATCTTCGCTCCACCCTGCACTTGCGCTATATTCCTTCTCCGTTGCCCTCGCTTCCATTAATCAACAAGCACTGTTTCGCATCTCTGTCCCGCAAACATGTCCCTTGCTGCTACGTGTGTGAGCATATCTACACCTTCCTTCCCGGCTCCCCATCGCATGGATACTTGCCACCCACCTATACCCGGAGCTACGATCGGTCGAACGCCAGCACCTTTGTCACATATGGCCGCAAAGCCCACAGCCCGCCCTCTAGACCGTACGGCCATTCTCAGAACTGCCAGTATCGCATTGAGAAGCGACTCTGTTGAGATCCACAGGTTGGACGACCACCTATATCGATCATACCGTCTTTCGGACCCAGGCGATGACGACACTTTTTGCCTTCTCAAATGCCCTCCAGCACCAAACACACGCCTTCTTCGCCATGAACATGAACGTCTATCGACCGAAGCACATTGCCTTCAGATTTTCAGCCGACGGAAGGGCTCACCTATAGTCCAACAACCCGCCCTCTTGGACCACCAAGCAGCCTCATTCACTCTCGTAGGACCACAATCTGGTATCATACTTCCGGACCTAGAATCACCACTCTCCCCACCACGACGCAGGATATTTGATCGAAGCCTGGGTCAATACCTAAGACGACTCAATTCCATCACATGTCCCACATTCGGCCCACTTCAACGCCCTCAGCATCACTCGTGGGCACGATGCTTTGCTTCGATGCTGCTGGGAGCCATCCGGGATGCGGAAGATGGACTCGTCAGCTTGCCTTATAGTGAGGTCAGAGCGCAGCTCAAGCGTCATTGGGACCGTTTGGATTCGGTATCAGAGGCGAGGTTGACCGTCACTGAATTGCCTGCCGATGGTGTGGTCTTCGACGAGAGGTCAGGAGAGGTCACAGGGCTGGTCGATTACGGAAGTGCAATGTGGGCGGATCCGATGTTCAGCGACTGTTTTGTCCGGGCATCGGAAGGCTTCATCGAAGGGTACGGTGCTGCTGATGGTGGCGACCAGAAAGCCAGACGACTCTTGTAAGTGATCGATGTCCTCGAGTTCTACCAGTGGCGACCGAACACTAACACGCAACGACAGGTACATCGTCTACCATTCCCTCGTGGCCATTGTGCGACTGTGCTTCCGACCTGGGTCAAGCGGGTCGGAGAACGAAGCCCGCCGATCGCTCACGACCGCGCTTCAGTACTTGAACGCCATTGACGCTTCTTGAAGCGAAAGCATCCTTGCAATATTTCCATCCATCCAGGACCTTCACACACCTTGCTATAATCAACATGAGCTCCGATGTAGTGCTGCTGGGCCGTGCATGCATCACTCTTCACGACTACGGACAGCCTGTGTCGCTCACGTATCAGCGAAGATATCATCAAGACAGCTATACCACTGGACGCCGTCAACCGGCAACGCTCCTCTTGCAGCCGTTGTACAGGCCATGCCTGGCGTTCCTCAAATCCTGCACTATGCCCGTGGTGGCATACACAACCCTCAGAACCACAGAGTTCCGACAGTTTCCTTTCCGGCTTCTCGTCCTCTTGCTCCAGCCCGCAGCAGCGCTGCCTCGAACCTCACCATACACGCACGCACGCACGCACGCCGCGTGGTTTCATAACAGCCTATCCAACATGTCACGAATGCATATCAAGCATACTTAATACACATAATCCTAGCGCAGGCATACATACGCATGTAAATACATACATTTTTTCGGGTGCACATGTTTGTAATTGGCGGTATTTTTTTTTCCCGTGCCGTACGATTGTGAGCACGAGTACATATGTCTGGGCTCGACCTGCCGTAACATCAGACAACCTCGCAAGCTATATCCAAACTTCATATTTAATCTCTAGAGGCAAGGCGAGCAGTACGGATTTTGAAGCTAGACCGAGGGACACAACGCTGCAAAGTCTGAATACTTCCACGGTAGGGTTCGAGTTGGGGCGTCGGGCTTGGCACCCGAAACCCGCCGGATGGACGACAACGAGGTCTGACGGACGATCAAGGAGACGATTGATTGTTACACCGGTTGATATCACTGTAACGTTTCGTTTGTATGTATTTAATGCCACTCACTACTCGCTGCATTGATCCAACACGCTATCTTCTTATTTGTTCAACATATTGACCAACCATCACGACAATCTTGCTACCATTCCGACTGAAAAAGCACAGCTCACAATCACAACCGCCACCCGAGCCCCAAAACAACCAAACATCCATCAGAGTATACTCCAAATACCAACAAAAGCATATATACAACTTTCCACAACATAATATCGAACAGAACGTGAGATATCGTCGTCGTTGTACGGTAGCCCCAACCCTTTTAACCCCAAATCCCAAAATTGTCTTAAAAGTCTGGAGGGAGCTGAGGACAAAGCGGAAGCTCATCACCCGCGGAAGAAGGCCGACACGACACACGAAAACCACCCGGGTACACAGACGAACTTCACAACGAGGACGTGCCGCGTGCAACCGAGTCCCGACATCATTCGCCTGCCCAAAGATCTAGGATATGCGTGAGGGGATATGATAAGCATAGACCGAGAAAAAAAAAGTGGAAAGAGATTTGATAAGTGAAGGACAAAAGAGACAAATAGATAGATTTCACATGCGGGTTTTGTTTGTACAAGGGTTGTTGTCGCTGTGTGTGAGAATGAATTTCCACCCACTCCCTTCACACCTCCATGCCTTTCTCCTTCCTCCTCATCTCACCCCCCCAAATCTCCGGCAATAAATTACACGTCTAAGCGAGGAGCATCTTCCTGGGGTCCTCGATCATCTCCTTGATGCGGACGAGGAAAGTGACGGCTTCACGGCCGTCGAGGATACGGTGGTCGTAGGTCAGAGCGAGGTACATCATGGGGCGGATCTCGACCTTGCCGTTGATGGCAACGGGCTTCTCCTTGATGGCGTGCAGGCCGAGAACGGCGGTCTGGGGCAGGTTGATGATGGGGGTGCCCATGAGGGAGCCGAAGACGCCACCGTTGGAGATGGTGAAGGTGCCGCCAGCCATGTCTTCGATGGTGAGCTTGTTGTCACGGGCCTGAAGGAGTATCGTTAGCTTGATGGATTAAAGAATAGATAGATATCACATCGACTGACCTTCTTGCCAAGGTTGGCAATCTCCTGCTCAATACCGATCATGTCAAGAGACTCGGCGTTCCTGACAACGGGGGTGACCAGACCCTTGGGAGTGGCAACAGCAACGCTGATGTCGACAAAGTCCCTGTAGACGATGGTGTCGCCGCCGTTGGGGCCCTCAATGGAGGCGTTGACGGCGGGGATCTCCTTCATGGCGAGGGAGGCAGCCTTGGAGAATGCACCCATGAAGCCGAGCTTGGTGCCGGTCTTCTTGAGGATCTCATCCTTGTAGAGCTTGCGCATCTCCATGAGGCCAGACATGTCGACCTCGTTGAAGGTGGTGAGAGAGGCGGCAGTGTTCTGCGACTGCTTCAGGCGCTCGGCAATCCTCAGGCGCATGCGGTTCATCTTGACGCGACGCTCCTCACGGGCACCAGGAGTGGCAGGTTTTGACTCCTCAGCAGCCTCGGGCTTCTTCTCAGTCTTCTTCTCCTGCTTGGGCTCAGGCGCGGGCTTGGACTCCTGCTTGGGCTGCTCCTTGGGCTGTTCGGGCTTCTTCTCCTCCTGCTTGGGCTTGGCCTCCTCCTTCTGGCCCTCGGGCTGCGAGCTGGTCTCCTGGGACTCAGAAGCAGGCGCCTTGGGCTCCTCCTTGGCCTTTGACTCGCCACCCTCAGCTGCCTGTGCGCCAGCATCGATCTTGACAAGGTCCTGACCGACAACAACGTTGTCCTCCTCGTTGGCCAAGAACTCCAGAATCACACCGGCCTTGGGAGCGTTGACGGCGACGTCGATCTTGTCAGTCTCGATGGTGGCGATCTCCTCGTCCTGCTCGACGTGGTCGCCGACCTGCTTGCTGAACTGCTTGAGGGTGCCCTCGGAGATGGACTCGGCCATTTCCGGGACCTTGATGATCTCCTCTCCTGTGGGTTGTGTTAGCCGTTGCGCCAGCTTGGGCAGATGAGAAGTCGTCGTCGCATACCCTTGAGACTACGGGTCATGCTGAACTGGCGCGACTGATAGGCGGGCGAGGATTGTCTGCAGCATATTTAGAGTTTTGTGCTTGCGGGAATTCTTGACATGCTGCAAACAAACATACTGTGACTGCAGGGCCTGGTATGAGCTCCATGAAGGCTTAGCGGCGTATGAGAGGGAGCGAGCGGCGACAGGCGCGCGCATCAGACTCCTCGCGCTTTTTGAGCTCTGGGTAAGGAGAGAGGCAGGGCGAGAGACGGCGGCCATGCGGCGCAGACATTGTGAGCTCGACATGCTTGCAAATGTGGCTTGGGGGAGAGAGAGGGAGAGCTCTCTGATTACAGCGCGGTGCCTGAGTGAGTGGAGAGTGTATGGAGAGTCCCTTGGGACGGGGCGCGAATGGAAAGGATGAAGATGTCGGGGTGTGACGGGGGTATGGTGGTCGTGAGGGATGATGTAGCTTGAAGCAGCAGAGGCAGATCTTCAGCAAGCAGCAGGTCTCCGTCTCCAGCGTGGCGCGCGCTCTCGGAGGTCGACCGAAGGCAAACCCAAGGCAAAACGACGCAACTCCCGTCCGAGCTCCTCCGTAACTAGCCGCCCTCTTACAGGCTGGCCTTGCTGCGCTCCTCCTCCACCAGCGGAAGCAACCGTACCGCATCCCGCGGCAACAGCACCTCAGTTCACGCATCGCTGCCGTATTGCGCCGTAGGCCTGTGGATAAGGCATTGTCACCGCACACCCATCGTGAGTCCCCAGAACGTGCGTCCAGCCATACCGCCGACACTGACACATGGCCCAGTCTCCCCTCTAGACCCATTGGCAGGCCGCGACGGCCAGCACCTCCCCGACCATGGCTACCAAACCCCAGATCCTGTGAGCAGCAGCACCACCAGTCCACCCAAATGCGCGCGCATCCGACATGCCTCTGACATGATGTCCAGCTCGCTCTACCGCCGCTCCCTGAAGCTCGCCCTCGACTGGGCCGTCCACCGCTACGTCTGGCGCGGCCAGGCCTTGTACATCCGCGGTCTCTTCGAGGCCAACAAGCACGTCACAGAGCCCAGACAGCAAAGGGTATGCGCCTTCTCCAGGATGGAAAATATGGCAGGAAAGGACGAGAGAAACGGAAAATGCAGACGGAAGCATGGAAATTCCATGGACAAATGCTGATCCACCGCCTCTCGCAGTTAATCGTCGAGGAGACCGAGAGTCTGCTCGAGAAGTGGAAGCACCCCGACCCCTACAGAGCTCCCACCGCACCCGGCGGAAGCAAGTACGAGCGCAACTTGCCTGTTCCCTCAACTGAGCGTGAGTTTCCCTCATTCTGTCTTGCGAAGATGTTAAAAATACCACTTGGACAACATCTAGCTGACACGCCTCGCAGCGCCGCCACACATGCATCTGTAAGCTAGCGCAGCGCTTGATGGGAAATAAAATGTGGCGTCTTTCTTTATACTGTTGAACCCGGGATGTACAAATGGCTAGTTAGCAGGTCAGGTAGTGAGGAGAAGTTGAGAATATACCAAAAACAACACGCAAAAAAGGAGAGGCCTCGCTGGAAAGTTTTTCTTGTCATTTTTTTCGCTGCAAATCTCAATGATCGTGGCATTGTGACAAAGTCGCATTCAGATCTTCACATCAAAACAGATTTCCTCTGCCGGAGCCCTACTGCGAGCCCGCTTGGCCGTGTAGTCCAATCAGAGGCGACGTAAAGTAAGTGAAGCAAGGCGAGGCAGCCTCTCTATTAACAACCGTGTACTCCGTTCTTCTTTCACGCGTCAAAATGCGCGGCCACAAGCCATGCAACTCTCCTACTGTATGTACCTATCTGCAGACCCTACAAAAGTCCCACAATACTCCATACTCTCAGTGATTTATCCTACACCCAGCTGTCACGTCCTGCTACCCATTCCGATATCTGCCTCTGTCCACTCTAATGATGCCAGATCTTGGCGCCTGATCGCTTCCTGCGTAGTAAGCCGATATTGGCCATTTGATATTCATATCATGTCCTCGAGCAAATCCTCGTATATTGTAAAAGTACTAATTCACTTCCTTTCCTCGTCATTTGTTGGAGAGCGATCGAATCGCGTTTTTGATAGAGCCGCAAATGCGTTTCTCGCCATTCGCGGCATTTGCTATTATTATATCGTCTGTAAAGCTCGCGAATCGCTGGCCAAGTTGCGTTGTCAGTTCAGACCGTAGATCATCTCTCGACAGAAGTCGCATTCGAGAAGAGACAATGAGGACGTGAGAAAACGCCAAGTGATGATGCAAAGAGTTTTTGAAATTGTTAAGGAGGTATCATTCGTTATGCTTCGCTATCGCCTCTCTGCCTGTCCCTCTGCGGGCGTAATGTACAGCCATCGCATGGTTCTCCCTCGTACTGACCATCGCATGAAAAGGCCCGAGGAGGCATTCTTCAAAAGTTAAAAAGGAAAAACTTGGTAATCTCAATCAATAAGCACCCGAAACCCTGTGCTTCTTGCCCATGATGAACCCGGTGTCATCATGCAACCCCGATTTGCGCCGGAACCCAGTGTGTTGTGAAGATGGTGGAACTTGGAGCGCACGCGCTTAAAGCTCCTGGCTGGGGCCCTTGCCGCCCTTGACGGTGCCAGCGGTCTTCTTGGGAAGGAGGTCTGAAGATGATGTTAGTGATTGATTGGAGCAGATCTGAGGCGCGGTGGAGCTTACTCTGGTGAATGTTGGGGAGGACACCACCCTGGGCGATGGTGACGTGGCCGAGAAGCTTGTTCAACTCCTCATCGTTGCGGATGGCGAGCTGGAGGTGACGGGGAATGATACGGGTCTTCTTGTTGTCGCGAGCAGCGTTGCCAGCAAGCTCGAGGATTTCGGCAGCCAGGTACTCAAGAACGGCAGCGAGGTAGACGGGAGCGCCGGCACCGACACGCTGAGCGTAGTTGCCCTTGCGGAGGAGACGGTGGACACGACCAACGGGGAATGCGAGACCAGCCTTGGAAGAGCGGCTAAGAAGCGATGATGTCAGTTTGCGCCGATGGAAATTGAGGATGGAAAACGCGTCATTTTGAAGCCGGAAATGGCTCAAAGGTGATGAAGGAGACTGGATCTCGGTGATGGATGGAGTAGACTCACGATTGCGCGTTGGACTTGGTGCCAGAGGCCTTGCCGCCAGACTTGCCGCCAGTCATTTTGATGGATTTGGGGTTGGGGGTTGGTTTTGGTGGGTGAAGTGGTTTGGTTGAAAGTGATGAAGGTCGATTGATCGATGTGTCGTGATGGATGAGTGGCGTGAAGATGGAGATAGAAAGGAGCAAGGTCGGCGTGTTGTGGGCGGGCAGCTGGCTTAAGAAGTCGCGGGGCGCGACGCAGCAGCAACGGGTTTGATTGTGAGCCTTGGCGACGCGCGATGTTGATTCGGCCTGATGGGGTTTAGCGTGGGCCAGCTTCGCGCCTGTCGCCCGCAATCACAGTTGCTTGCGCCTTCGCTGCCCGCTCGTACAAGAACGTCGCCGTGCCCCGAATCTCGTCGCCTCTGATCTTCTTCTCCTCCCACAACCACATCACCGGCATCCATCGACGTCCATCACCAGCTCATACCACCTTCACCACCCACTTCTAACCCACATCCAAAAACCGCGTCGAACGACCCAAATCTCTCGAAATGGCTCCCAAGCAGGCACAGGTGCGCAAAACACACCCTCATTCACGCGTTTCGACGCGATTTCCTTTGCGCATTCATCTGACTCCCATTCCAGAAGACCCCCACCACCGCCGGCAAGGCCCCTGCCGGCAAGGCTCCCGCTGAGAAGAAGGAGGCCGGCAAGAAGACCGCCGCCGTCTCTGGCGACAAGAAGAAGCGCACCAAGACCCGCAAGGAGACCTACTCTTCCTACATCTACAAGGTCCTCAAGCAGGTCCACCCCGACACCGGTATCTCCAACCGTGCCATGTCCATCCTGAACTCCTTCGTCAACGGTAAGCGCATTCCAATCCGATCCAATCACTGCAACCCAATTCTGACATCCAATCTCCAGACATCTTCGAGCGCGTCGCAACCGAGGCCTCCAAGCTCGCCGCCTACAACAAGAAGTCCACCATCTCTTCCCGTGAGATCCAGACCTCCGTCCGCCTCATCCTTCCCGGTGAGCTTGCCAAGCACGCCGTGTCTGAGGGCACCAAGGCCGTCACCAAGTACTCCTCTTCCACCAAGTAAGCGCATCGTCATGATGTCTTTGCTTTTGGGTAGTACTTCAATCACAATCACATGATGAAGGGCGGGGTTTCAAATGGGCGTTGCGCGCAATGAATGCGATCAATCGGGGTGTTATGTTTTTGGGTTTCCACACACCATGGGGCTTTGTTTTCGAGCCCACATTTTCTTTACTTTATACCATGGCTAGTGCTGCAGCGAAGGAAAGAGGGCAAAGCGCGCCCACTTCATTCAGATAACACGAATGGTGCTGTACAGTAGCAGCGGGTGGGAGCAGCAGCAGTTAAGAAGGCAGATGAAATGCACGATCAATAACTCCATTACTTTCTTCACGACCCCAAGTCTTCAAAGCTAGGTACTTTCTTCAGCGACTGCCAATTGTCCCCTCACTTTACACTGATCGAGCTCGTAGGCAATCCTTCAGAATTGCATCCCTCACCGCTAACGAAACAGCAACATCAACATACCAGATACGCAAGAATCGCGCCTACTTCACTTAGCAACTACTAAAACTTGGTTTCAAATCGCTCAGGGAATGTAAAATCGCAATCGGCCGAGTCCGAGTTACCCAGCAACCAGAAAAACCGGTTCTCAGGAACCCAAGTTAAAAAGCGCGCGAATTTCGCGTTTCTGCGAACCGAGCGCTGCTGCTGCTCTGGGTCGGCTGGCTGGGAGAACAGAAAGATCCGTGCTTTTTGACAACGAACTTGCTGGCCTGCATGCAACTCCTTGGACCTGAGATTCCGGGACGACGGAGACGATGATGATGATGCATGCGTGCATGAGCGAACGGCGCTGATTGGTCTGGGCGGGTTTATTGCTACTGCGACGACGGAAACGGAAACGCTGGTTGTTGTGTAGGTGCGCCGCAAGGCGGACGGAGCACGGCTTCTTTACGCAGGAGGAGGGGCGAGAAGACGTTTTGGAGCGTGGTTGAGATGGAAAAGGCGGTCTGTCTTGTCTTGTCTGGTCGGTGTGGAGATTTGAGGCAAGATGTAGGTCAAAATGGCTGTGTCAGATGTCAACTACTTCTACTACTACTTGATGCTACTTATCTGCGGCTATTGTTGCTCGCGAGACTCTTGCGCTTGTCATGAGGTATACAATTTCAAGACTCCGGCACGCCTGGCCAGTGCAGTGTTCTCCTTCTTCCTCCTTGCCTTCCATGCGTATGATTTCGATCCCTTGAGAGGAGAGAAAAAGGACAAACAGAACTCCAAAGTGCTTCGTCAAATTGCAGGTTCGCCGCTAAGACTCCTCGTCTCCCGTCTCCCATGCTTCCACTTCGTCCACAGCGCCGGGTCGCTCGGGTCCAGTGGCGTATTTCGATTCAGTGTCGTGGATGTGGATGATCGCTTTGCCGGGGATGGCGGCCACAGCCTTCCTCCATTCCTCAAACTCTTCTTGGGAGCGCACGAGGAAGCCAAGTAACATGCTTGGGTCCAATTCGGCAATCCCAAGCCTACGAACCCGGCGCGTGTGGCATGATGCGATGTCCTCGGGTGATGGGTCAAGTGGTAGCGCAGATCGTGTTGAGTGCGGGTCGAGGTAGAAGAAGGACTGCCCACCTTGATGGCCGATGAAGTAGTGGGAGCTCGCAGGTCGTCCACCAGCAATACCGACGCATTGTGGGAGTTCTAGCGTAGCGGCGAGAGCAGCGTGGTAGACTGGTGTGATGCGGTCGATTCCCAGACGAACGCCGAGTAGGATCAGAATCGGGTGGAATGCTTCGGATGATTCGGAAGTGGCGGCTGCGATCAAGGAGTCGGCGTAGATGTCGCTGTCATTGGGCCTGACATATACACGGAGATCTGATGTGGGAGTCTTCGAAGCAAGGGCTCTGCATGAGTCGTTAGTAATAGTTTGATGCGAATCATAAGATACGGACTCACTGGATACAGTTGGCTGTGGCGCTGGGACCGAACCACTCGCCAGGATGTTTGCCACAGGCTTCAGCACCGTGGTCGACAAATTTGTGTATCGAAAAGGGAGCTTCTGGCGCATCGGCGAACAAAGCAAGCAGAGCTTTGTGTTCTTGCTCTTGTTGACCAAATCGCCAGTCTCGCCCAAGCTGGAGAAGCGCAAATGTGTTGGCAAGCATGGACTGACCGCTACGAATCATGCAGCCCCAGCCAGTGTCGCTGGTGAAAGATCCTGGGTTGGCCAAATTGCGTAGCTTGGTGGAGAAGGACATGGCTGATGTTGCCGCAGGATCGCTAGACTTCAGTATAGGTGGGAAGTTGCTGCGGTAGGTGAGCCATATGCGAGACTGCAGGTCGTCGAGGAACTCTGATGGCCAGCCTAGTGCTTCTTCTTCGGCTCGCGAGAGCTCAGCTTGGCTTTTCGAGTTGGCGTCCTCGCTTTGCTGGACTGGCTCGGCATGTTTGATGTGCGATGCAGCAGTGTCCACGCCGGAGTCCGCTTGCGATGTGCCAGAGTCAGAGTGGGTGGACGGCGAAGTGCCACTCGGCTTGGAGACGCGGGGATGTTGGTAGCGAGAGTCGTATGAGCGGCCCAAACACCAGATCTGAGATGGATCCTCGTTCTTAGGCAGTGGATCCCAGAAGTACTGTACAACCTTCTTGCTGAAGCGGGTGAAGTCGTTGTTGGCCATGGCTGGCTAACACACTTGCCAGCAAGAGCAGGGCAGAGTGGGAGACGGTATGAAAATGGTCACGAATATGGGAGAGAGAGAGAGAGAGAGAGAGGGAAGCGATAGCGCGGTAGACAGGTCACAGGATGATGTGGTGTCAGTGGTAGTGGTAGTAGGTGGACATGCGGCGTGATCAGAGCTGCGGCGTGGCGTAGCGCGTCGATAAGGCGAGCGAGCCTGGTGGGGAAGATGGCTGGCAGGCAGGGCAGAGTAGAGCAGAGGGATTGGCAGACAGACTCTCGCAAAGGGTAGTCAATGAACCCTCCACGCGAGCAGCAAGCGGTATGGTGAGGCGCAAACAGCAGCAGCAGCAGCAGCAGCAGCACAGTCAGGTGTGTGGATGTTGTTGGGTATGAGCAGGTGCCTGGAGTCAGATGGCATCACATCACAAGTCAGGGCACATCCCCCGCCTGCTGCAGGGTCTAAGGTAGCCGGGCGCAATGCAAGATCCACTCAGCAGTGCTAGGCGTCATACTCTCTCATCTTTCTCAGCCAGTGTGAACAAAGACACCCTCTCCCGACACTTTCTCACCTGGACACACCTCACTCTTCCTCCCATTTTCTCTTTATTCATTGCGCGTTTGCTGGTGCTGGGTCGCTTGCTACGCTCCTCTCGCCGCGCGTATACACTACACTATCTTCGACTTTTCGCCTCCAGATCGATCTAGCACTCCATCTCGAATTCGCCACAAGCCAACCCAATGCCCAAGAAGAAGGGAGGCAAGGTGCAGGGCCGCGCAAAGCAAAAGGCCAAGGCACAGAATGTACATCATGCACCCGGCAAGCCAGCATGGATGAAGAAGTTTGCCAAAAGCTTCGATGACGGTCCGTCGCTCCTGCCATGCAATCACCCTCACATTCACATGCCAATCTCACACTCTCTCCCCCGCCCACTCGCCCTCCAGCACCTACGAGGCACCACTTGCTGAGACTCTCTTCTACCACAGACGACGACAACGACGGCCCAATGTTCCGCGGCTTTGCACAGCGATCCGGCGAGTCCACCCCACGCGATTCTGGGCTGAAGCTCCGCCACCAAGCCATCGCCTTTGTCAGTGCTGGCACCAACACCCCCGTTGAAAAGAAGGAGGTGGTCCTTGAAGAGGCGGACATTGTCGCTGCTCTAGTTGAGGAAGACGACGACGACGACGATCTTGAGGACGAAGCAATGGAGGACACTTTGATTGACGACCCTGACAAATCCGCTTTGGACAACACACTGGTCACAGATACCGATGTGGAGATCTCACGCGACACAAAGGCCATGCACATCCACGAGCACGTACAGGCGCCCATCGCCCATCTCGACGGAGCCATGGACCCCCTTCCCGATGTTGCACAAGCGTCCTCGAGCAAGCCTCCCACACCACCACAAGAAGAGACATTGCCGTTTGTCATCGATACCGAAGGCGATCCTTCGCTGAGTCGCCCTCGTCACTCCAACGCCAAAGTTCCCGTGCGCCCAGCATCGCCAACACCCTCAGATTCCAGTGAGGAGGTCATTCTTTTCCACGGTCGCAATAGGCCGACGGTAATTGACGATCCGGTGACCTCTTCGCGCAATTCCTCGGCTCGCCGTCAACCACCTCCGGCTCCCAAACCTTCAAAGCCCGTTCAGCAGGCCGCACCAAAGGCTGCCACACCACAGCCTCAGGCCAGCGAAGGCCATATGACAGATGCGCTACTTGCTGCGCTTGGGCAAGCAGTACCACAAGGAGCACAGGCCGGTGGATGGGGAGCGAAGGCGCCCAAATGGGACCAGCAGCTGCAAACTGCACCCACCGACTTCACCCCGGCGCCTCCTGGTTCATGGTGGAAGAACAAAGGTATGCCAAGACCTGATCTCGGCCCCTCACCTGAAGAAAAGATGGCGCTCGATACCGCTGCACCTAAAGTTTCAAAAGTCGCTTTTGCGTCCACCACAGAAAAGGATACGGTTGGAAACGAGAAAATCGCCACCGCAAAAGCAGAGTGGGACCAGGCCCTCCGCGAGAAGAAGCGTAACAAGAAGGCGGCTCAGGAGCTCGATGACGAGTTTGAGACCGTAGATGAGGACGAACCCAGCTCAAGTGCTGCACAAAAGGTGGTGAAACGGGCCGTGGCACATGATCTAGAGGCAAAAACAAACAGGCGAGGCAAGCGTGGTCGCAAGCGCTCCAACAAGCTCCTCCGGGACCTACAAACGGATCAGACCGATGACGATGAAGCAGCATACAACGATTACATGGAGAATCTCAAGGCACAACTCGAGGCTGACGACGATGCGGAAATCATGGGTATCCGTTCAGCTGAAGGTGGCCCTTCCCTCGTCGTTGACGGTGAGGCTATTGACGAGAACGACGTCTTGGACCGGAGCACACGAGACATCAATTATGACGAGCTACGCATGATGGATACGGATCCAGACGAATCTGAAGATGAAGAGCTTGGCCTTGACATCGATGACCTTGAAGAAGACGATGATCCCTCGGAATTCGATTCCTCCGATCTAGAAAGCGAGCTAGCCTACAACGAGAAGGAGCAATGGGAGGACGAGGAAGACCTTCGTGAGCGTCGCATAGCTGCCATGGACGACGAAACGCTTGCGCGCTTGTGGGCGAAGCAGGCCGAGCTAGGTATCAGCGATGACGACCTCGTGATAGACGACGGCACATTCGTTGAGGATGATCTTGACGAGTTCGGTGATGTTGACGAAGCTAAGGCTGGTCTCGATGCCCTTAAGAACTCTTCATTTGCGCGGTCAACGACCAAGCGCAGCAGCAAGAAGAATGGTGGCATGAACTTCCCAAATGCTACTGCCTTTGCCGACACACTTGACCAGTACGGTGACGCCGGCTTTGACATCATGGACTTCGATCGTCCTTCGCTCCGGCCCAAGCGTGGCGGACGTAAGGGCAAGCTGCCTCCCGAGCTGGAAGCGCTGTCCGACGACGAGCTCAAGGACGAGATGCTCGGTCACTGGTCAAATGATCGTGAGAAGAAGCGTCTTAAGAAGGCGGAACGTGAGGAGCTACGTCGGGAGGGTCTGCTCGGCGCCGGCGTGGCGAAGAAGGGCAAAGCCGACCTCAGCCAGAAATACCTACAGGGTATGACTGTCACGCAGATCCACGACGAGCTCCGCATCTTCCTGCAAGACGTAACAAAGACCACACGTGCTTTCCCGCCCATGGACAAGCACGACCGCAAGAGTCTTCACGAGATTGCGAACGCCCTGAACCTCAAGTCTAAGAGTGTGGGTGCAGGCAAGAACCGCGCTCCAATCCTCTACAAGACCAACCGCACTGCAGATTACACCGACGCGACGTTCAACCGCATCACCGCCGCCTCCACCAGGGGCTTCCTCAAGAACTCAGCATTCAAGGGCAAGAAGCCCAAGGGCGGCGCCGTCCCCAAGATGCAAAGAGGCGGCAAAGGTCGCGGTGCAGACACCAGCTCGACTGGTCTTAGGCACGGTGAAGTCGTCGGCGGCGGCGCGAAGGAGATCGGCAGAGAGAACTTCGGCCACAGGCTCATGGAGAAGATGGGCTGGCAGACGGGCACCGCGCTCGGCAAGGACGGCAGCGGCATGCTCACGCCTGTCGAGCAGATCATGAGGACTGGCAGGAGTGGTCTTGGCTGAGCTCCGGCTGTGGCTATCTTTTGCTTTCCTCTCCCTCTTTTTCCCGTCTCCTTTTCGCGTCCCTCATAGAGGCTTTCGCATTTGCATCACAGGGGCTTACATTGCATCGCATCGGAAGCACTTGGCCTCGCTTGGCGTTTCTTGCTTTTGGAGAAAAGGATCTCACCCATGTGGAAGTAATGAGGTCCATGAATAGAAAGGCGGGTTCTTCTCCGCGCATAGATATTGAGAGAAGCTCCGCAATTGTAGCATACGAAACCTGGCAATGTGCCCTTCATCGGCCCTTACTTCCCGTGTCCTACCGTCAGAATTCCAATATCACTAGATCGCTCTGTTCTCTCGTTGCATGTGTGCCGCCGTCCACATGCGTCCAACGAGCGTGCTCCGCTGTTCTTGTGAAAGGCTCAGGTCAAGCACGTGACCTTGCCAACATGGAAAAAACTTTACCATCTTGTGCTATGAGTGGAACTTCTCGACTCCATTCTTCTGCTTCTTATACCGTATTGAACGCGGTTTTTGAAAAAGCACTGAAAGAAGCAAACAATTTCCGGTACGCCGGCTGAGATGCGTGCTGATGGTTCGTTTGGGGTTGCCAGGGTTAGGGTCTCAGTGAGAACGAGATGTCGTATCTTGCGCTGTGGGAATTTTGAGGGATGTTTGAATCGTTCGGGTGATATTTTAAGCTGACGAGAATGCTTTGGTATCATTTGTGTGTTGGTTCGATGGTTATGCGTTGAGACATCGTGGTTCGATGGATTGGGTTGGGTTTTGAGTGGGACTGTGTGATTGGTTTGCTGGGGAATGACCTTGTGACTTTGGACGGTCGTGTAGCTTTTTATTTTACTCTTTTCTTTCGCGATGACGACGTTGTGTGGCGAGCGTGGAGATTGTTATCTACAAGGGATATACGATGGGACACGGTGTACAGTGAGACAGATATTGGAGCGATTGGTGAAGGGTTGATGTGTGATTTCGATGATGATACGAGCTATACGAGACATGCTTTTGCGCCCTTTTTTTTTTCAAGAGACTCTGAGATTCTTCCATTGGTCGTTTTCTGACACCCCTTCTATCCTATCGTCATCATCTGCCCAAACATCGTCATCGCTGCACTGCGAATCATTCGTTATGTAGGTGCTTCCTCACTGATCTCTGGCGGTCGGCTTTCAGCTGGGGATGAGTGGACGAGGGCGATGTTTAGGGAGATTGAAAGAGCGAGATCGCGACGATGCAAGCCGCATCAGCATTTCCAGTCAGCGTTGAAGAAGGTGGAAACCTCGGTGCCCAAGGAGAGAAGCGGGCTCAGCCATGCGCGTGCATTCAGACATTTGCGCTGCCGATGACAACATCTGCACCCGCCTCGTAAGCAGATCTCGGAGACTGACCGCCTCGCATCGAGTGTAGCAGCTCGCTTGAGACTGGTACGTGTGGTATTGCTTCCGAAGAAGATACCGGTCGTCGAGTGCAGAAAGAGTTGCTCGGGGCGCTCTGGTCATTGGGGCTGTCGATGCCAACGATGGCTCTCGTGGAGGAAAGCTGTGTGCGAGACGAATGCGAAGCCGCAAGACAAGGTGACGAGGTGCGAGGGCGAGGAAGTTGCTGTTGAGGAGAAGGATCTTGTCGAGGATGTGCGAAGCTTTTTGTAAGGCGAGGTGCGCAGGTTCTCTTGGCAATGGAGTCGTATGACTCCGGATGACTCGAGATTGTGAAACACCATCGTGGCTGTGCTGCAAATGGATGACTACAGAGTGAAGTGAGTCCTCACTCACTGAATGAACGTAGGGCGGTGAGCGGCACGCTTGATCACTGTAGTGATAGACCTAATGCATCGCTCAACAAGAACCTGCTTACAAAAGCATTACTTCTTGCTAGGCCTTTGCGACGTGTCAATCGTCGGCCTTTGTGTTATCCATATACCGGAAAGACCAATGATCTGATGTGAGATCAAGTGAAGTTAGCCATCGAGTGAAGTAAGTCATCGAGTGAAGCCAGCCATGAAGTGAGGTTAGCAAAAAAGTGAAGTCAGTGGCTAAGTGAAGCGAGCCACCAAGTGAAGCCAGCCACAATCAGGCTTCACTTCACTCTCCATCATCACCCCATTGAGACTTCAACTTCTGAGTCAGCCGCCCTACTCGCCACCCTACCACACTCTCCATCTTGAGCAGGAAATCAAGGCAAGCTTGCTGGTCGCCGTGCTTCCGCAGACTTCCGCCCCAAACTGCCAGACAGTGATGTGCAGTGAACCATGTGTTCTGCGCACGTGCGTTCGAGCACGCGATGCCGACAACGTGTAACAAGTGATGTCTGACTTGTTGCTCCATCGCCTGGTGGTTGCGAGAGTAGTCGAGAAAGTTCGCGGAAGGCGTTCGAGACGAGATTGCAAAGACCAACTGTGCGATGTGGTAATACTGCAACGCCACTGCGTGGAAGGATGCAAGCATCCAGATCTCAGGCAGGTATCGGTGGGCAGCTGGGCTTCTTGCAAGATAACGAACGGGTCGGAGCGATTCTGGTTTGAGGAGGTCCCAGTCTGAGATTCTGGTCTTCATCTCTTCTGTCACAGACGGGTCTGTTGTGTCCACGAATGCATGTGTCAATAGTTCAGCAAGCAAAAGCACCATGCGATTTGCCCATGCGGCATCGCCGTTGCCCTGAATCCATCGCGCATCTCGGAACATTGCAACGCTTGATCGTATGGACGTTTGTGTCACCAAGGACATATAAATTTCCTCGCGCAAGCAGAGCCACGCTGTCGCTTCCCCAAGACCACCGGAGCTGATGAAGTCGGGGACATTGTCAAGGATCCGCGTGACGCCTTCAAGATGGAATCGCTTGTCTTCTTCTAAAGAAGAGGTTAGATGATGCATAACATTGGCTCTTGCAAAACTTACCATCCATCTCTTCGTTCTGTCTCAAGATCGCGACAGCCGCCAAGACAGACTCGTCCACCGGCTGTGGGCCAGAAATAGCTGGTATGAGAAGCTGCAAGCACAAACTCTGATACTCGAGCGCTACGTGGTCCTGATCTGGTTGCTGACGATTCATGTGTCGCGACGAGAAAGCGCATATAGCATAGAGCAGGACAGGCTCAGAGAGCGCGCGTCTTGACGCCTCAAGCTCGAAGGTACGACCAGGATCAGTATCATCCGCCCAAAGTGCCATGTTCTCTGTGTAATTCCGGAGCAACATGGCTTCCATCTCGGACAACGGACGCGTGAGCTCAAGACGAGACGCTGCGGCATGGTCGGAATCTACTGATTGAGCCCAAGGTGATACGTGGGTCTGCGATCCAGTAGCCGGAGACTGTGCCAGGACGGCCTCAGCATGTGTCATTGAGACTTGAGGCGAATTATGATTAGAAGAAGGGCTCTTCAAGGCCGAGAAGCTGTCCACGCTGGTCGTTGCCATGTATTGAGGCTGCTCGTGATCATCGGGCATCATCTGATCGTTGCCGGAGCTCTCCATTGCGCTGTTGGATCCATTCTGTGGCTGGGAAAAGACATACGAGGATGTATCTGCGCTGTACAAGTCGATAATTCCAGGCGTCTCATCGTGGTAACGCAGAGTCGTCTTCGGTAAAGTCCACACCTGGCGAGCCGGGAAGTCCTGCACATCTCGAGACTTATGGCCCGAATGGTGCTTGAATATGATCGCTGGTGTGCGAACGCATTCCATCCCGATCTTGCGGCATTCCCCGCAGATGTCCTGGTAGAAGTCACATCGGATCTTTCGAGCTCGACATCCTTCGCAGACTGGTAGCGGCTTCGGGACCGTGCCACTCATCACCAGTGTCAAGGCGGAGGGTATTGATGGGACATCGATGTCAAATCGATGTTTTGACTGAGAATGAACATCCTATTTCGAACACTGGAAGTCGAGAACGGTAGTGGTAAGACCAACTTCGGGAGGGGTTAGGGCTAGACAAGTCTTCACTTGGCAAAATGTTTGTCAAACTCTAACCCTAAGACCACGTCATTATGTGAAGGATATATGCACTGCACATGTGGTTGTTGATGTTGAACTATTCTTTGAGCCATGATCGACCGCCTATGCTTAAGACTTTGAGCCCAATACTTGTATCACGACCTTGACTGCGAAGAAAACATTGGAAATGTAGTACACAAACGACGAACTCGTACTATATAGAACAACGTATCCAGTGGAAATGTACCTCAAACATCTTCTCGATCCATGCTCTATGCCTTGTTCGCATGATCGGCAGGGCCTCTGGCTTTCTCGCCCCGCTTGTACTCCTTCCTCCACTCTTCTGCATACTTCACTCCAAAGCCATGCTCGAAGACCTGTCTGACCTCTTCCAGCGTCATCTGCGATGCTTCCGGGAAGCAGAAGTACACAAAGATCCAGCCAGTAACACACAGACCAGCGTAGAAGCCGAAAGTGCCAGATGGTGTCATGTGCTTCATCATTGTGAGGAACGTAGCCGAAACCACAATGTTCGGTCCCCAGTTAAAGACGTTGATCATCATTGTGCCCATCGCGCGGACTTCCATGGGCAGGAACTCGTTCGCCTGCCACGGGACGCAACCAAGACCAGCGGCATAGAAAGCTACAAAGAGGATCATTGCGACCAGAACGAGGTATGCAGGCCAGCCGACTTTGTCTGAGGTCAATTCGAGAGTCTTGTGGTCGATCGGGACCCAGACAAATGCGA
Source organism: Cladosporium sp. BSL10 (assembly GCA_001553865.1). NCBI lineage: Eukaryota > Fungi > Ascomycota > Dothideomycetes > Cladosporiales > Cladosporiaceae > Cladosporium > Cladosporium sp. BSL10. Next base: position 76,179 of record LJJI01000113.1, read on the forward strand.
TGGCGGCGAGGAGGAGGCAAACAGGCATTCCCCACATGGTCCACAGTAAGAGGCGGCGACGGCCAACACGATCGATGATGAAGATACTTAGGACGGTGAAGATCCAGTTAACGACGGCGACGACGCTGCCGACTGCGATGGGATTGGAAAAGCCAACGATGTCGAAGAGGGTCGAGGAGTAGTACATGAGTGTATTGAAGCCGCAGAACTGTTGGAAGAACATAAGACCACAGGCGGCGATCGCTGCTCTCCGGTTCGCCGGGATGGTGAAGAGCATCTTCATCGACTTGCGCAACGAAATCTCCTCGTTCAGGCTCTTTGCCGCATTGACACCGTGTTCGATCGATATAAGCTTCTCTTGTACCTGTTGCTCCGAGGCATTGGCGTAGATGCGGCGGATCACGCGCTCGCACTGGTCTCTGTGGCCGTGGTACATGAGCTGTCTTGGAGACTCAGGGCACCAGAAGAGTAGGATTCCGAGGATGATCGATGGGATGGCGCCGATGCCGATCATGTATCTCCAGCCGTGCGCGACCTTGTAGAATGCTGCATCGAAGGCGTAGGCGAGGACGGAACCGGTACCGAGGAAGATCATGTCGACCGAAATCATGCGACCTCTGAAGCGTGCTGGACTGATCTCAGCAATATAGAGCGGAACGATCATACTAGCACTGCCAACACCGAGACCGATGCAGAAGCGGCCAGCACACATCTGTATGATTTCGAACGCGGTCGCTTGAATGATGGCACCGACGGTCTGCAAATAAGACAACAGTCAGCCCTTTATCGCTTATACGGATTCACCACAACATGATTGTATACTCACAAAGAGGACACTTGAGAACCAGATAGCAGGCTTGCGACCGTACTTGTCAGAGGTAATACCGGCCAGGATGGCACCAACAAGTGCTCCTGCAGCGCAAAGGGCAGTAATGGCTTCCTTCTCAGAGTCTGTGACCTCTCTGCCGCCGAGATCAGTTCCGAGTACGACGAGAACACCTGAGATGACACCTGTGTCGTCTTTGATATACTGTCAGTAACGTCGGCGGACAGGTGTGACGAGTGCAGTACTTACAGCCAAATAGCATGCCACCAATAGCTGTTGCTGCCGCACAAAGCCAGACGAAAGCGCCTGGCTTGGTGTCCTCGATCGAATCTAGACCGTCCATGCCTTTGACGTCTTCGATAACCTGTACGTCGCTCTTTTCGAGTTGCACGCCCTCGCTGTCGTTGCGCTTGACTGTAGCCATGATGGTGTGAGAATCCTTAGACTAGAAATGAATATGAACAGAGGAGTGTAATGGAGGTGGCCGATTCAGCGCAAAGATGCCCTTGACAATTGAGCTGTTGATGTCCAGCGACAAAGGCCATTGTTCAAAGGGATGTGCAAGGAGACTTTATACATATCAAGACTGAACTCGGCATCTGCTCTGCAGTATCAGTAATAGGTCACGCGTGCTTGGCCTGGAACGAGTATTATCCACGATCTACCAGACTCGGGGCCCCGCGTGGAGAGAGGCAATCGTCTCAAACCTTATGGCCATGCAGAGACCTCACTGTCGGGGCGTCTACGGCAGATTTTGCGCAGACTGCGACCATGGACCTAGGCCGATCGGTCTATCCGGCCTGGTGTGGCGTGCAGGGTCAGACGTCTCACGCTCTGCAGAGATCTGGGATTGTGCCGAAAGGGCAGTCCCCACTTTTCGAGAGCGCTTGATTGAGCAGTGATGCCCGTGGAGAGGGCAATTCTCACCGAGAGACAGGCTAGCCGGAGCGGATTGTCGGCGAGTCTGCCTCCATGGACACATCACCACGAGAACAACATTCGAGCAGTCGAACGCTTGACATGTTCCGACACAAGACAGTCAACCGCCGATGGCAGATGTGGTAGATCTGGCCGTACGGTCCACAATGTGCCCCACGAGGGGCCCCTCACAATGGGAACACGATCAAAAGGTATAAGTTGTGAACAAGTCGTCTTGATGTTGAAGTCAATCACTCATCGTAAAGGAGCCATTGAATCATCGAGCGCCTCTTTTAAACAATCTTCACACCTTTTACCCTTTCGTAAACCCCCAAATCAATCGCGGTACCATCGCCATACACACGGCTCTCCCATCTCAGACATCACTTCACACCCAACATGGTCCGCACACTCAAAGTCGCCGTCAGCGGTCTCGGCCGCATGGGTGCCCGCCACGCCATCAACTACTTCGAAAAGACTCCTCGAGCCGATCTTGTAGCAGTCTGCGACCCTAACCCAGAAACCATGGCATGGGCCAAGGGCCGCTTCGAAGGCGTCGCTGTCTACGCGGACTTCGACGAGATGCTAGCACACCCCGGCATCGAGGCTGTCATCATCTCTGGAATCACAACTGAGCATGCCCCTCAATCCATCAGGGCTATTAAGGCGGGCAAGCACGTCTTGTGCGAGAAGCCGCTGTCCACTGATGTTCAGATCAGCCAGGGCGTGCTTGATGTTGCGAAGCAGTACCCGCACCTCAAGGTTATGACTGGCTTCTCGCGCCGCTTCGACCAGAGCTATCGCAATGCCTGGAAAAAGGCTGATGCTGGAGATATCGGCCGCCCGGTCGTCTTCAGATCTCAGACTTGCGACAAGTATCGCGACGACGACTACTTCATCGGCTACTCGAAGACGTCAGGCTCGATCTTTGTCGACGCGTCAGTCCACGACATCGATCTTGCTCTGTGGTTCTTCGGCTCAGACAGCGTCGTCAAGAGCGTTTCCGCCGTTGGTACTTGCGCTCGCTACCAAGGCCTGAAGCAGTACGGCGATGTCGACAACGGCGTGGGCATCGTCGAGTTCTGGTCCGGCAAGATTGCTTACTTCTACGCTTGCCGCATGATGGCTGTAGGCCAACACGACATGACCGAAGTCATCGGCACCCACGGAAAGCTAACCATCAACGCCAACCCTGTCCACGATCTCGTCGAGCACCATGAAGCGACTGGCATCCGCAGGGAGATTGCCCAGACATACTGGGACAGATTCGAGCCCGCTTTCATTCGTGAGAGCAACGAGTTTACAGAGGCCATCTTGGACGACAAGCCCCTACCATTCAAGTTGGCGGGTGCTGTGCAGTCGCTGCAGATCGGCAGCTATTTGCAAGAGGCTCTGCGGACTGGCAAGAAGCTCAACTTTGACGAGATTGGCAACCGTATTCCTGAGAACCAGTCGAAGTTGTAGAGTTTCTGTGTTAAAATCAGCTTATGGATAGTGTGGATTGCGCTGCCTTTGCGGGTGAAATCATAGTCCGAGTGGGCGACGCTGAAGAGATGTACCTTCAGGCATGATCGAGTTTACATATAAAGATAGAGAATCTCCAAAAGTTTCAGCGAAACGATTCTTTTTTGGGATACCGTCAATCCGCAGCCTGTGAAGTGATACCCCCTCTCAAAGCGTATTTGATACGGCGACCATGCCTATCCTTGGCAGTCGAGGCCAAATGATTGGTATTCAGTGCGTAGTGCCATTTAAATCCTTCAACCGGAATGTCTGGCGCTTCGAAGGCTATGCCCTTTAGTGAGACATCTTTGCCATATCGCCGCGACAGCTTTGCTCGTTGCGAAGATGGAATCTGAGTGTGAGATGGCTGCTATCACTCATCGGTGTGCTGACCGGATGAGAGATGATTGTGAATTGCGGTTGCATGCCTGGGAAATGTCTTGAGAAATAGTAACGGTACTGACGCATCGGTCCAAGGCTCCATCATGCTTTTTGAATGCGTAGCACAATTTTTGTTCTGCGGAGTGATCAGTTAGCGGCGGTTGAACTTGTGACTGGGAGAAATGGCTTGCCAGTTGACCCGAACGCATGTAGTGAGCAACCAGAGAGGCGAGATGTGAGGCAAATCAATACAATAACAGTCTTTCAAAATCTTCCCTTTTTTCTATTGAAACATCTGTAGCATAGCTACCAAAGAATTTAGGCGCATAACCCGGCGCCTTTCTAGCACAGTACAGCCAGCCATTTCCGTCTTTCGCCTCGAACGCCGTTGCCAATGATGCATCATATTCGTCCGCTCCTAGCTGGTGAGGACGCGAGCAGCTTAGTAACCACCCCTGCCGCGGCCCCTAGGAGTGCCACGGCCACGACCACCGAACGACGAGCCACCCCTGGAACCACCACGACCACCGAACGATGAGCCGCCACGTCCACCGGAGCTGAAGCCACCGCGGCCTCGGGGAGCACCACGACCTCTCGGGGCGCCACGGCCACGGGGACCGCCGGCACCGCCAGCACCTCTCGGCTTCTTGACCTTGGCCGCACCGGGGTGGGGCTTAGGCTTGGGCAGGAACTTCTCGAGGGGAAGGAGCTTGTCGCCGCCAATGTAGACCTTGTCGCCAGACTTGAAGCTGGTGGCGTGAATGCCGTCGCTGGGCTTGACGGTGAAGTAGACCTGGTTCAGCGGGCCGAGGATCTCGTCGACCTTGCCGATCTGCGACTTGTTCTCGAGGAAGATCGGGGCGTTGAAGTAGGGGATCTTGGGGTTGATGGATTCGCAGACCATCTCGCCCTCAGTAGCGTGCATGAAGGTGCCCATCTCTGTAAGGCGGGATTGTTAGTGGACTCGTCTTTCTCACTTTCTCTTCTCGCGGAGCTTCAATGCTCGAATCGCGATTTTTGCAGGCGCATACCAAGGACAGTTGCAGGAGGACCGTAAGACTGGAATCCACCGCGTCCACCACCGCGTCCTCCACCACCGCGGTCACCTCTGAAGCCGCCACGTCCACCGCCACGGAAAGACATTTTGTTCTGGTTGTTGTACGGGTTTTCGTCCGAGAATGGAGGTCCGAAAGGCTCAGTCGGAGGGGTACCGGCGAGCTGAATTTGTAGGAGACGTTCGCTTTGCGCGACCGTTCGGAGAGTCGATTGGAGGGTGCAGCTTCGGTATGCTGCGTGGGCGATAGCTGTCGAGTGGAGGCTGCGCAGCGCAATGCTTGCTGGGCAGTTGGAAGTTCAAGAATTTCCTCGCAGAGCTCCGAGTTGCATGACTCGCGGTCCTTGGCGGTGCTGCAAGTTTAGATGCTGTGAGTGAGGATAAATTTAAATACGATGGCACATTGATGGCAAGAAAACCACTGTCTCCCTTCTCGATATCTCGTTTTGCATAGGCATATAAGATGACTGAAATATGGTTGTCATGTATATGTCCAGATTTGTTATTGGCATCATGAAAGCAGATCGGTCATTGGCATGCCCCGATAGTCGAGTGCAAACATATGGTCACCCTGCAAGCTAGCCTGATCGGGACTGCGGAGAGAGTCGGTCGCAATTGGCTACCATCAAAGGTCCCTCCCTCCCTGTACGGAGGTGTGTTTGCATGAAGAACATCAACCACATCGCAAGAGCATATCTCCCCATCATCCTACTCTACTAAGCAGTAAACGTTGCGCTAGAAGGAGCCCCTGTAATCCACCCTGAGTTCATCTGTACGCTTGACGTATTTGAGTTGTTTCATCTGAACCTCTAGCTTACTCAAGACAACAGTAAGTAGCTTGCTGCCTAGATCAACCTTATGCTCCTATTGCTTCTCTTCCTTTCATTATTCACTGGCAGCAATTGCCGCAACATCTTCGAGCACAATCAGCAGGTCATCGCTTCGAACATGACCACTATAGAACACTTGCAGTCTTCTTCCCAAGGCACCTTCGAGGGCCGCTTTGCCACTCGTTATGCTCAGCGCTGGGACTCGACTCTTCTTCCTGCACTCAAAGGCGAACATCGCCATGCCGCCCTCTACAACCGCTACGCACCACTCGAAGACTTCTATCGCGTTGTCGGCCGCCCAAACTCCCTTGAACGTGTACATTTCCCTTCCGCTACAGGCGACATTCAAGCCGACAACCTCATGTGCTTCACTCGCAGACAAGATTACGAATTGAGTGGCGCAACCATACCCGCGGCCGAGGAAGCTTCCAATAGTCTCCTTACTCATTCCACGGCGGACGCCGCCTCCATTCTTGCAACCCACATCCTACAAGTCGTACCTGGCGACAATGTCCTCGACCTCTGTGCCGGTCAAGGTAGAAATTCCATCACACTCGCCCAATCAATCTGGCCATTCTTTTATCCTGACTCCACCATGCCTCCGATGATGGGCGCAAAGAAAGGGGCTCTGCACTCCAACAACCTCGATTCAGAACACAATCTGGCTCAGTACATGCCCGCAAGTGTCATTGGCACAGCTCAACTAAAGTTCAGCCACCTGGATGGTACGAAAGGTGCGAAGGATCTTCCTCTCGGCCCTGGTGGCTACGACAAAGTGCTTGTCGATGCGCCATCGTCAGACGAGCGACGTGTCGTGCAAGCACAAGCGAAGGTTGTCCTGGGCCAGAGGGCGAAAGAGCTGGCGACTTGGGACTACTTCTCGTCCGAGCACATGGCTGAAGTGCAAGTGAAGCTTCTGGTGACAGCACTGAAGGCTGCTCGTGTTGGAGGGCGCGTTGTGTACTCAACGCGCTCGTTATCAGAGGAGGAGAATGACGGCGTTGTTGAAAAGGCTCTCTCGCTCATCGAGAAAGAATCGAAAAAGGGTGATCCCCTGTGGACTGCTGAGGTGGAGCATTTGGAAGGCGAAGTAGAGCGGTGTCTGGTGGCCGACTGGGCGGAGAAGACTGCGAAAGGATGGGCGGTTTTGCCTGATCACGCGGGTGGTGGCAAATGGGGACCACTTTACTTTGCCGTCCTTATGAAGAAGAGTAGCACATAGACGTTAGTGAGCGCCTTCGCAAGAGGAAGTAATGAGGCAACATTGAAATCATGGCCGGTGATCGGCACTAGTGAGGGAATCGTCAATTGCGCTGCTGACACAATTATTCATTAAAGCTCGATCTCCCTCGTGTCATTACCGTATAATACCAGTCATCAATGACGTGTAATTCATTACTTCGTTGATGTCTCCATTCTTCCTCACCCTTCCTAATACTCATAGCCGCTTCCAACTTCGCAGTGACCAGCACCGTTGGAGCTCCAAACGACCAGTATGCATTGCTGCGAAGTCCCTCGAAGCACTGCTCACAGCCCTGGAACGGACATCATCGTCGCATTAGTCCCCACGTGGTCCGGCAAGAGAGTAGACATATGCTCTGCAGCAACGCCTCCTTGCAAAACGGCTGTCCTGACCTCGATCCGGTACACGCTGCCTTTGAAGCTGCCGCCAATGAAGCCAGCGACTCTGTGCAAGCTGCTGATAACGAAGACCGGCAAGCAGTAGTAGACAGTACTGAGCATCAGAGTGGCCAAGCCCAGGAAGATCATGTTGAAGGCTAGTTTCTCGCCGGGCGACATGACATATAGGCCGGTGTTTATCTCGTACCGGTAGTGGAGGAGTTTTGCTTGGTAGTGGAATTCGTTGACGAAGTTGGAACTTTTGGAGCGCCGTGGGAATGATGGTGGGTTGTACGTTGACATTGTCGCTCTTGTGTGACACGGAGGTGGATGTGTGTTGCCCGTCAGAACTCGTACGTCTTGAGAAGAATGTTGATGATTAACAAGGTGTTTTCTTTTTGATCAATGCTGCGAATGCTGATATTTTGAGACGGTATTGTAAATTACCAGTTAGACCCAGGGCGACCAGCGCTCTTGTACCATGTGGCCATGCACATATCCGCGCGAGCACCGAGATCGAGAAAAATATGACATGGCAATGAACACATAGCAAAGTACCTCGATGCACACCTGCCGACAAAGCCATTGGCTCACCCACCAACTTGCGATCGGTTCCGGCTTGACCGCGATCACCTTAGCCAACTATTCTCAAAAAGTCGATCGAATCTTGTTGGCTTCTGCCCGCCTGCTCCTCGGCGACAATACAAATTTCTAAAAAGTCAGTTCCGCGGAGTGCCGAAGCTGCCGATTGTCAGCCTTAGCGGGATTGAGTCAGCCATTTTGGGCGAGCGGTATGGCCGTGCGCTGTTCAGTAGCCTTCATCAACGCATGTTAGCAAGATGTGGCCTCTGCTAGCATGTGACGTGGCTCTCGAGACTTGTATACAAGAACCCTCAAAGCGTCATGTGGTTCACGTTCTAGAAAGATTGCCAACGCAGCATGTTGATGGTAAGACAAGGATTTTCCAATAAGCGAAATAAGTCTCCAGCAGTTATGCGTGGTAATACCAGTGGTAGCGGTCTCGAGAGCGCATGGATTGCTTGTGTTGATAACGGCCAGTTATGTGCGCGCACACTTGGTGTGGTGAAGATAGAGTTCGCCTTATGGCTTTCGACGGCAGGATCGCGGCAACCTCTTTGGAACGAAATCGGAGATCACTTCTTCCTCGGTCACGTGAATTGCAAGAGCCGCTGATGGAAGGTGCGCGGTGAAGGCTCGGAAGTGACAGCCGGCAAGCGCAAATCTTTCGGTACGCCTTCACGTCTTTTGGCGCCCTCATGATGAATTAGGCTTAGCGTGTTTACCCGCGTAAACATTGGACGAATGTTGTTTGGATGAGGACTACAACGACGACAACGACCTACTAACCACAGCAGCGTGTGATCGACGAAGATACGGTCGCAATGTCTGCAGCATCACCCGAACGACCATCGCGACGCACCGCCTCCAGGAGGAAGGTGGTAGTCGATGATGAAGACGATTCGGATGTTGAGAACAGCATCGTCAAAGAAGAGAGCGAGGAAGAGGAGTTCACACCCGCACCGAAAAACACACGCGCATCACCACGGCGCCGAACAGTGGCTGCAACACCGAGAACGAGCACCGCCAGACGACCGCGAGCAAGCGAGTCAGTGGAACCTTCACAAGTCTTCAGCCCGCCCCAGAGTGTCGCAGAGGAGCCTCTGTCGCCTTCCAAGAAGGCTCCACCCAAGCGCCGATCAGTGAAGGATGCCAGAGCTGCGCGAAAGAGCAGAGTTTCAATTATGCCTGATACGCCTGAAATTCAGCCTCCAATGCCAACACCACAGCCGACAGAGTCGCCGGAACCTGCCCCACGACAAGAAACGCCTTTGACTGATATTACCGAGACCACGATCAACGAGCAGACACCGCGACCAAGCTCGCGCCATACAGCACCAGTCGACGAGAACGCATCTACCATAGAGGACGACACGCAGGCCACAGTGACAGCAACACCGAAGGCGGTCAAAACGGAAGTAAAGAAGGTGGACGCTCAGATTACTCATCTGGAGAAACCCATGGATATCGTAGTGCGAACGAGAGCACTAGGAGTTCCTCAGGCGCAAGAGCCTGCTGCGCCGAAGTCGCGCATGACGATCACGTACTTGACCTTGATGAACTTCAAGTCGTATGCTGGAAAGCAGATGGTGGGACCTTTCCACTCATCCTTCTCGTCTGTCGTAGGACCAAACGGGTCTGGAAAGTCGAATGTCATTGATTCTCTGCTCTTTGTGTTTGGTTTCCGTGCCAGCAAGATGCGCCAGGGCAAGATCTCCGCTTTGATTCACAACAGCGCCCAATATCCGGATTTGGAATATTGCGAGGTCGAGGTACATTTCAACGAAGTGATGGATGAGCCCGATGGTGGTTCAACAGTCGTTCCAAACTCGCAAATTGTCATCGCACGCCGCGCGTTCAAGAACAACTCGAGCAAATACTACATAAACGGCAGGACTTCGGACTTTACCACTGTCACCACCCTGCTTAAAGGCAAAGGTGTGGATCTCGACCATAAGCGTTTCCTCATCTTGCAGGGTGAGGTCGAGTCGATCGCACAGATGAAGCCCAAGGCTGCTGGAGAGCACGATGATGGCCTTCTGGAATACTTGGAGGACATCATTGGCACATCTAAATACAAGACGCCTATCGAAGAAGCTGCTGTGGAGACTGAGCAGCTTAACGAAGTGTGCCTCGAGAAGAGCACTCGTGTTCAGCATGTGGAGAAAGAGCGCAACAGTCTGGAGGACAAGAAGAATAAGGCTCTTGCCTACATCAGGGATGAGAACGAGCTGGCGTCCAAGCAGTCCGCTCTCTACCAGATCTATGTATCGGAATGTGGCGATAATTTGCAGGTCACCGACGAAGCCATTGCGCAGATCCAGGAGCAATTGAATGGTGAACTGCAAAAGCATCAAGGCAGCGAGGAAGAGATTGAGAGCTTGAAGAAGCAGGTGAAGAGCGGTTCTAGGGAGCTTGAGAAACTCGAGAAGAGCACTCAGGGCATCCTGAAAGAGATGTCGCAGCTCGACAAGGAGACCGTCAAGATCGAAGAAAAGAAGAAATTCCTCGCAAACAAGGCCAAGAAGCTGGAGAAGACTTTCGAAAGTTCAAGACTAGCTGTTCAGGACTCGGCAACACAAGCTAAAAATGCAGAGGATGACATTGCTCGCATTGCTGCCGAGATCGAGGCGCTTGAGCAAGAGATGCAAGCCGAAGACGAGGAGCTCGCACAGATCCGCGAGAGCCTCAAAGGCAAGACTCAAGGACTGAGTGATCAGATCGCCGCCAAGCAGAAGCAATTGGAACCCTGGAACGCAAAGATCAACGAGAAGCAGTCCTCCATAGCGGTCGCTCAAAGTGAGCTTGACATTCTTCATGAGAAGGAAAGCGCTGGAGCGACCGCTATTGCTGAGACAGAAGCCAAGATCGCCACCCTGCAGGAGCAACAATCAACGAAAGCTGCTGAGCTTGAGGAATGCAAACAGAAGCGTAAGGTTTCCGCGAAAGAGATCCAGCGTCTTCAGAAAGAGGTCGATCAGCTTGGTGCTCAGGAACCCGCACTCAAATCGAAGCTGTCCGGAGCACGTCAAAAAGCCGATGAGGCGCGCGCGAGTCTCTCAGCAACACAAAGTCAGGGCAATGTGCTTGCGGGTTTGACAAGACTGAAGGAGTCAGGTCGTATTGATGGATTCCACGGCCGTCTGGGCAACCTTGGCGCAATCGATCAGCGATTCGATGTCGCAATTTCCACTGCCTGCCCTGCACTAGACAATCTTGTCGTTGACACTGTCGAAGTTGGTCAGCAATGTATCGACTACCTCCGCAAGAACAACCTCGGCCGAGCGAATTTCATCCTTCTTGATCGCTTGCCACAGCGTGACCTGTCGGCCATTCAGACGCCCGAGAATGTACCACGTTTATTCGACCTTGTCAAGAGCAAGCACGATCGCTTCCTACCCGCTTTCTACAGTGTGATGCAAAACACTTTGGTTGCCAAAGACCTCGAGCAAGCCAACCGCATTGCATACGGCGCGAAGAGATGGCGCGTGGTGACTCTTGACGGCCAGCTTATTGACAAGTCTGGTACGATGAGTGGTGGTGGTACACGTGTTGCTAAGGGCGGTATGTCGTCCAAGCTTAGCGCGGACGTCTCGAAGGAGCAGGTGAACAAGCTTGAGGTTGATCGCGATGCAGTCGAGAGGCAGTACACTGAGATGCAGGAGGGCTACAGAGGGCTTGAGCGACAACTGCAGGACTTGCAGAATCAGGTTCCTCGCCTCGAAACTCAAGCACAGAAGCTCAGCCTCGAGTTGGACAGCATCGAGCGTAACATTGCAGACTCACAGAAGCGCATTCAAGAAATCGCTGCTGAACAACAGTTCTCGAAGTCGGACAAGCAACAGGTTGTCAGCCTCGAAAAGACTCTTGTGTCTCTGCAGAATGAGATCGAGCAGATCCAGTCTCAGTCGGCGAGCATCGAGGAGGAAATCCAAGAGCTTCAGGACAAGATCATGGAGGTGGGCGGTATCAAGCTCCGCAGCCAGAAAGCCAAGGTCGATGGCCTGAGAGAAGAGATCGACACGCGCAACGAAGGCCTCAGCTCCGCAGAAGTCACCAAGTCAAAGGCAGAGAAGCAGGGCAAGAAACAGGACAAGGTCAATGCTGAAACCAGCGCCGAGCTCGAGAAGGTTACCGGAGAGCTCGAACAGATCGAGAAAGACGTACGCAACCAAACTCGAGGCACATCTGAATTCCGCAGACAAGCCGAGGAGGCACAACAAGCGCTCGATGACCGCAAAGAAGAGCTTCAAGCGCTCAAAGCTCAGCTCGACGAACTGGTCGCGGAGCTCAATGAGACCCGAGGTGCTGAAGTTGAGATGCGGAATAAGCTGGAGGAAAACCAGAAGATCTTGCTTGACAACCAGAAACGTCTTCGATACTGGGAAGAGAAGCTCTCGAAGCTCTCATTGCAGAACGTCAGCGAAGAAGGCGAAGAGTACGAGCCGGAGCCTATGCCCCAACTCTCTCGTGACGAGCTCGAGGACCTTAACAAGGAGTCTCTGAAGGCAGCAATCGCCGGCCTGGAGGAGCGCACGAGCTCGCACGTTGAGTTGGCGGTGCTAGCTGAGTACCGCCGTCGTGTCGAAGAGCACACAGTCCGTCTCGCCGATCTCAATACAGCGCTCGTTGCGCGTGATGCGGCCAAGAAGCGCACCGATGACCTTCGTCGCCTGCGTCTTGAGGGCTTCATGGAAGGGTTCTCGCTCATTTCAATGCGTCTGAAGGAGATGTATCAGATGATCACCATGGGCGGTAACGCAGAGCTGGAACTCGTCGACTCCCTTGATCCTTTCGCGGAAGGTATTCTATTCAGTGTCATGCCACCCAAGAAGAGCTGGAAGAACATCAGCAACTTGTCCGGTGGTGAGAAGACGCTCAGTTCGCTTGCGCTCGTTTTTGCGTTGCATCACTACAAGCCAACACCGCTTTATGTCATGGACGAGATTGATGCTGCGCT
>LJJI01000114.1:0-19061 GCA_001553865.1 Cladosporium sp. BSL10
TTTATACTTTTATACTTTTATAATTTTATAATTTTATAAATTTATAATTTTATAATTTTATACTTTTATAATTTTATACTTTTATAATTTTATAATTTTATAAATTCATAGTTCTAAGATTGTTTAATTGTTTAATTGTATAATTGTATGATTTTATTTCCCTATCATGAGGATTGATCGTCGATATCGGCTAAGAAATCTACTTTTTGGTATATAGGCCTTTAATGCGAGTCAATTTTTGTAATCGGAAGCGTAGCTAATTAGTAAGACTCGATAATGTCGACATCAAAAAGCTAACTAAAGGACGAAATACGATCAAGCTTATCCATCCTAGCTTTTTCTCCTCTGAAGGACTCAGAACTATGGGGTCTTTCTGTTATACCCTTTCCCACCTTTTGATAAAGGCCCCTCTTCTGTCTTCCGTCCGAGAAGTCGGCATTGAAGAATTGAAGAGGGAATTTTGAGTATAGCCGAAGTACGCAAAATGGACGCGCATCGCCGTACCTATAAGCAGCTATTGTGTAATGAGGGCAATGAGCCAAAAAGCTGTGGCGGCTCTGCGGAGTTGGGACAGCTAGCAGGATTGAAGGAGAAGTAGATGCCGGTGACAAAGCTGAACAGACACATCGAGGAAGGACGGAAATCTGTAGCTGCAAGATAATTGCAGCTTTAGTCGGGCCATGCTGTTACTGGCGCTCATCCGATGAGGATAGGAAAAGTCGTTGATGCACGTTGCTGGTGGTGTAAACGTAGCGGGCAGGCCGTCACGCAGATCTTTCTCCCAGTATATAATACAATCGAGAAGTTCAATTGCCTTGCCAACCGAGATCGATCAATTTGGCACTTCTGGGATATCAACGTCAAAGCAAGCAATCGATTCCGATTCCCTCGTATTGTTTGATGGCTTGGTTATATTGTTGATTTCTCGAAAATGTGTTTATTCGATCACATTTGTGGAAGCGAGAAACCCCAACCCTCTCGCTTTTTAGGGTATACCCCGCTTGAGGCAAAGCGCCTGCGGCTATGTGAGCCCGCAGAGCCTCATCGTGTGTCGTCGCGCCTTCCATATTCCATAGACCCATAGATCCCAATGGTGACCTGTGAAGATGGCGCGACAAGTGATATGTATTTACCGCTAACATGCCTCCGAAAGTCATATCGAGCTAGCCACAATCTCGTTGAGCACGGACGCCGCGCACTCTATCACACCGCCAGCCGTCGACCCTTCTGACAGTCGGACCGCCGACCTCTCCGACGACAGGCATGCGGCGGATTCGAACGAGTCCGCTGGGATCGAGTGGAGTCGGTCTTCTTTGAGAGGCTATATCAGGTCTGAACCGTCCGCGCTCCAATTTAGCTTCATGTGGGATTACGGGTGGCGGATCGACAATAAGGATGGCAAAGAGTATTGGCTATGCCAGGGATGCCACCGCCGAAAGACCTTCGGACCCATCTGTACCGCGCCGGCGATCAGACCACGTGGACGTCGGGCAACGGTCTTGCGCTGCTTGGAGTGGTCGTGTACCTCATTACTTGGGGTAAGGTATGGCAGTTCTTGCTTGGTCTGCCACATCACCACAGATCGCATTCCGGCCACAACATCGCAGAGACTTTCGCCGCGATCGTAATCAGTACGATATCCAAGACTAAATGCTCAACCAAAAGGACTGAAACGGGGTGGGCGACTGACGCTGTGAGAACGAGCACGCAGTAAAACAAATGTCGCTGCTGTCAGTCGATAGTGCTGGTCGCTGATGTGCCTTGCAAGCTGCAGAAGCATCTGACAGGATGCGGTCTCGCGCTCTTAGCTGGCGCAATTCGGTCCTGATTCACTGGACCCGTGTGGGGCAAGCCGAGCCCGCCCTCCCGCTACGCGCGTGGAGCTTTGACAAATATGATCGCCAATACACTACGGGGCATGCGGGCGGCTATGGCAACTCTGGCCTTGTCGAGGACGGTTGGTGTGCGCTGCAATCTCATCCAGTGAAGTCAGTAGCTAGTGGGTGGCTAAAGCATCAGGCAGTCGACTTGGTGCTGTTTCGTATGGAGTAGCCATTGCGCTCATGTGACGGATAAGGTTATCTACAGCCGAATGGATCATGGCACGTGCATGCGGCTCTGGTACTGTATGCATGGGTATCGCTGGTCCAACCACTTTGGCTAGTCGAGTGACGCCAGTCTGGCGGCGCACAGGGCGATATCCATGCTGAATTAGCATGAATTAGCATGGATTAGCATGAATTAGCATAAATTAGCATAAATCAATTTTAGGATATCAAGATTTTAGAATATCAGAATTTCGAAATCATAATATGACGTTACTAAAATTATAATTTAACTATAATCACTAAATTGAGTAAATTGCCATAAAACTTGTGTGATGTAAGCTGGCCATTGGTCTCGTCTTTGAGTTATGTTTGCATAGAACAGAAGAAATCCCTTCCAACTTCAGAATCAATGCTTGTAAATATCTCGCTAAGTATCGTGCTACAAAGCTTTTACACAGAACGAGTGTCTCTTGTACCCTACTTGTATGCAGAATATGGGACTTTGATAAGACAAATCTTGTCAAACTCCACTAATTAGCATGATATAGATTGCTTCTACAGCAGTGGAAGAAGACGTAAACTTTCCAGTCCTTCCGAGATCTGATTCCGTTGTAGCTGACTAATCAAGGCTCATTCTGAGAATTGTTCCATAGATTGAGAAGGAAGATAGTAAGGATAAAGATCAGCTTGATGAGAATTTTGGAATGGGCGTTAAATAAGGGTTTTTTAAATTTTAAAATTCGGAACTCGAAATTTCGAATATTGGTAACTTTTAGTCTTTATAAAGATAGTGCCCTAATGAGGTCAGATAACGCAATTCCTAACAAGTCAACTTTGAGGATAGATATTCTTCTATCAGATTATCCGAAGATAGCTGATTTCGAGAAATGAGACGACTTTTTAGACTTTTTATATTTTGCTAGTCTATTAGAATAGTTTGAAATCTAAATCCTGACTAGATTCTACCCTCAGCCTTCATTTAGCTTGTTAAAGTAAGTCTATTTAGGTCTAATTAGCTTGGAACCTAACGCTAAGCTTCAAAAAGCTTAAAAGTAACTCGCTTCCCTTGGACTGAAGTTATTAATTTGCGACTACGAAGAAAAGGAGTTTCATTTTCTCAAGATCGGACTACATAAAGAGGTGTTGGTCTATTTTGGGAAATGTGGTCTCAAAAGAGCGTCTCAAGATTGCAGTGACTTGCGATTTCAGTATCTTTTATTATGCTTATATGTTCAGTCTGTTGACCATAGATATCGTTCTGTCTAGTATATATATCGTTTTTGAGCGTGCAATCATGTCAAAATCCAGTGCGAGTCTTCTTCAACCTGGTCTAGCGTAGATTCGTAGAGACCCAATAATGAAACGAATCACGGAAGAAACATATGAGTTCACGAACAAGATCAAAATGTGCAAATAAGCCCTGGAACCGGCGTTGATTATACTAATTATTCTTTTAGTCTGCAAATCTTTAGTCCTATCCATTGAGTTTAACGAGGCTAATTAGCAATTTTAAAATTGAATCTTTGTTTTTAAAATTCGACTTCTAATTTTGAGAGTACTATAGGCCGGATGGCGGGAGTAGATTACGGCGATCGAGTGTATCTCTGCCTTAGGGTTAACCCTACTACCAACCCTTATTTTTGAGGGGAAAAATCTTAACTTAAGCTAGATTCCAGACGTAGCACCGCCGTGGTAGGCCTTCTCTACGTCGAATAAAGCTTGGACTTCAGATATACACGCTTACGAGTAGCTTACGACACGATTGAAGCCCTTAACTCGTCGAAACAATAAAAAAGATGACTACTAGTCGTAGACGGGCAATCTTCGCACTATACTACACGATTTCTCGCGTTTCGTATCTGTTTCTTTAATCATACTGCATTCAAAGTAAATAGCTTATGGCACGTCGGCTATCCTCGCGACAATCTCTGTGGCTTCTAGGTTTGCTCCCGCCTTGATCTTTCATTCGTACAGTTCAGCTCGCCGTCCCGACTTCACCAAGCCGCCACTGCTTTTGGGCTTGGGCCCTCCCAGGGAGGCCGATCGCATCTGTTTGGGCTGATGCCTTGCTGCTAGTTGCGCTGCGGCGTTCGCTATGTCGTAGCCTTCCACGTCTTCATCGTTTGAAAGCCAAGTCAGGGCCACTCGTCCGCCTGCGTCTTCGACCCGCTGTGTTTGTCTCTTGATACTCGTCACGATTGGTAGAGTCCATTGTCCTCTGCTTTCGATAGCCCTCAGTCCAATTCGTGAATCTGTCACGATCTCTGCGGCGCTGCGATCTGCTTTCGAGAGTGTCGGGACGAGATTCTCCATGCGTTTCGTATTACGAAGAAGATTGGTTTAGCCCTACTACTACCGCACCCTTCGCAAGTTACGCAGCCCCTCGATATCGCGTGTTTTTCGCCTCTTAAAGCCGCGATTACTTCTAAAGTCGACCCTCCCTACCCCCTGAGCGACCTTGCCTTCCGGAGCCGATAGTACGACTCTTCTCGAGGATATGCCTCAAATTCTAAGAGAGCGATCGAGGGATAAGACGTCGCCGTTCATTCCTTTCGGGGACCCCATCGAAGAGATTATCCCTTACGGAGTTCTAAGCCCTCGAAGTAAGGCCTTTATCCGAGAACTTCTTATCTTCGCGGAAGAGAAGAATACCTAAGCAACGCACCTACCGAGAGAGCTACGCGAGAAGGACGCGTTACTTCACGCGCGTAAGAAAAGTAAGACGGGCAAAGAGGGTCGTAATCAAAGGCCGCGTTACCAGTACGAGGAGGAGGATAGCAAGAATGAATGAGCTCAACCGAATTTTAAAAATAGGTGTTAATTAAGGAGTTATTGAATTTTAAAATTCGGAACTCGGGAATAGTATCAAGATCCCCTGAATGTCAAGGGCCCCTACACTGTTATTATTACAACTGACTGCTACAGTATCAACGGAGATTAACTATAGTCAACTACAATCAACCACAACTAATCACAACTAATCACAATCAACTACAATCAACTACAATCAACTACAATCAACTACAATCAACTACAATTAATCACAAATAACTACAATTGATCACAATCAATCACAATCAATCACGATTGACCACTCTCTACTACGATCTTACGAAACTTTCTACACATTTGTCGCAATTCGTGAAGCTTTTAGACACAGTCCCAGCTGGACCCTGTTCAAGTGGACGATGGAGTCTTCTCAGGATCTCCTGTTGCAACTTTGAATGCCTGACAGACGTAGCGGCGAGCTTCTACTGTGAGCGAAGATGCACTAAATTGCTATCATAAACATCTATTCAGAGTCTGTTCCATTGGAGGCGCTGTGTATCATATCATGAATCAATGTTGTGGAACAATGCAAAGTCGAAAAGATGTCAAGTAGAGTGTAGCACTCCCCCTTGCCTCCTAAGATGCGATTATTAATCTTGACAAGTCGCGTATGCCCACAATTAGGCTAACGAACAGACGTGCCGACTCGACAAAGAGGCAGACTACAGCCATATCTCGTTACGTGGCGCTGCCTATACAAGACTGATTTTGTTAATTAGTCATCGAGACATAGCGTTCTCAAGATTTAAAGTCGATGTTCAAAAATAAAGAACTATTTCTAAAAATGCTAATTAGCCCACTTTAAATCAAGATTGAGGGCTAATTGGCTCATATCATCTCTCTGAATCGATTGACAGTAATTGACAGTAATTGACAGTAATTGACAGTAATTGACAGTAATTGACAGTGAATAACGACCGACTTATATAACGTTGAATGCGGTGAATCAGAAAAAATTAATTCCCTGCAAACACTACTACGGTCATTGAAGTGGGCTAGAACGCTTTCGAATCTGCGCATCTTATTCACATTCCTATCACACCACTGTCCATGACTCTCTATGGAAGCATCAGCTAGCCCTAAGCGCTAGACAAGAAATCTTTCGGTGGAACCGCTCTAATCCCTGTGGCTGTGAACACGTCATCAAAATACTAGTATCGTGTGCAGTAACATAATTAAATTTAATGTCAATGTGATTATTTGCTGATTATGCTCAGGATATGGTCTCTCGCTGATTCTGCGTCCTCTGTGGAATCCACAACAATGACGTCTTCCATCGGGATGCACGGGTTATGGATCCATTTCTCGAAAAGTGCATGACAGTCTTCGTCTGTGAAATTTTCAACTTGAGCGGCAGCAGGTGGACGGTAAACGCCAGTACGTTGGCTGGTCATCGGACGTCGAGAGCGGAGTCGTTGGTCCAATATGTCGATATCTTGAACCTTGCATTCGACGTACCAAAACTTGTAGCCGTGATCCTTAGCAAGTGTTGTTCCTTGGTCAAGGATCGTCTGGTAATTGCAAGTGCTGTCAACGATGATATGGAAACCCTGCTCCATGAAATCTCGAGCTAATTTCCATTGCAGTTGGTAAGAGGTTTTTGCTGCTTGATCGAAGGACATGCCAGATTCGATGAGACCCGATCTCAAGATGTCGTGGTCGATGATAATCGTATTGCTGATTGAACGGCCGAGTAGTCTTGACATCGTGCTTTTGCCGGAACCTGGTGCGCCAGACATCTGGATGAAAAGTTTATGCGTCGACAATTGCATGTTCCCTGTGGACATGATGTATTCTGAATGAAAGTGGGAACAACAATGATCGTAGTCAAAGGATTGGAAAAGCACGACACCACATGGCTTTTATGACATTACAAAGGGGAATACGAAGACTTCTCAGCTACGCGTGGCTCTGTTTGCCCCACGCCTGGTTTTGTCTCTGACCCCACTTCTGTACATCTGGTTGGTTCCTCTTACTGCATAACTCCGCTTACTCCAACAACGTGTGCTTGCGAATTTGGCCTCCATTCCAGACTCTTCTACTCAATTAGGAAGCAAAGATGCTGCGGCATGTCCCCGCGCGTCTTTCGACATGGCTCCCGCCGCTAGGGGTCGCGCCTCGCCATCCGAATGGTCAGCGTGTACAGCAGATCTGATGCCGTCAGCAAGCCGATGTTGCGCGCTTACAGCAATATACCCGCTCGCAACCGTGACACAGATGCTAGGGGCAAAGCCGATACTGTAAGACCCTATACAAATGGCTCGATGTTAATTTCCACAGCAAATCTCGTATACACTCAGGCTCATATAATATACGCGAGGATCGAATTATATGATCTACGCGGGGATCGAATTATGTGCACATCATGTCCGCGGAATCACTTTGTCGATCATCCTCTGGGAGGCGTCCCCAAACCCTAGCTCCACCTGGCTCTTGACTCAGCATTGCAGCGCCAGCGCATTGCGGCGCCAGCATAAGCCAGACTGTTGAGACGCGCATTGTCACCCCGAGCCCTTGTCAGCAGCTCCACGTACTCCTTATCCGAGCCGTAATGGTAAAAAGCCATGTTGTTCCCACCATGTCCCAACTCCACTCGTGAGAAAGTATTCTCGAAGGCTTTAGCATTCTTCCAAACCAGATGCGAATTCACCCCGTAGCCTAACTGGTGGCTCAGCCTGATCCACTTTTCCCGATCCATGTATCGCGGGAGTACGACGTCGATCAGCACAGGGCTTGTGCGTGAAACGTAGTCACTCTCATTTTGAGTGATGGCTTTTGTCAGACCGTGGGGTAAAAAAACTCCAGTAGTTGTCCTGAGCAGCCTCTTAGTTTTATCGTCATCTTGGACGTCTCGAAAACTCTTTGCGAAAAGGTGGCCGCCAACCATTTCATGCTCATCGACACAAACTCTCCAAGCAGAGCTTGAATTCGTCACTGCTCTCTCAATGGCCATGAGGCATAAGTTGTCGCCACTGATCACCAGAGGCCGACTGAGGAGGAAAAACGAATCGTTCTCAATGACCCATCGACCGGGCCGTGGAAAAGGAAGCTGGTTTATCTGTAGTATCGTCAACTGCAGGGGTGAAATGCCGAAAGTCCCAGGTGAGAGAAGCTTGTCATTATCTCTCGCGGTCAACTGTGAACGTGAGGAAGACCCTGTCGAAGAGATGTGGACGATTTTCAAATCTTCGATCTTCCTCTGTGGCACTCCATTGTCTTTGAGAAAGGCGAAAGTCCTACGTGTTGCTGCAGCCAGCATGTGTGTCTGTCCTCTCACGCTGTTCGATGGATGTATCAAAATGCATGGGAATTGACCGACGGACTCGACTGGATCGGTAGAGACGTACACAGCAGTGCCACCAGGTAGATAAGTACCGACCATGTCGCGACACAATCTGCGAAGTGTAGATGCTGATTCCGCTTTGACTGAGAATTCCACTATGTCGTAGGGCCAATTCTTGCTCGGTATGTGCAGGTCGAACAATCTCTGTTGAATCATGTTCACCCCAAGATCTGCGCTTTCCAGCATGGGTATGGAGCGTGTTGACGGCCAGGGGGCATTGGGAGAAAACTTGGTAGTTGAATCTAGTGTTTCCGCAATCTCGTTCAGTTTCCCAAGTCCAGTAAGGAACAGAGGCACAACCTCCCAAGGTGTGTCTCGGCCCAAGGCACAAGCACAATCTGCAACAAAATGTGCCGCCTCGCCAATCCTAATCCTCAAGTCAAACGATCGGGCCCCATCGCACTCGACTTTGTCGATCCAGCGCCTCACTACCTTGTCCGAAAGAAGAGTCGGTACGAGTAGATTGGCAACACCGCGCATGGTCGCAGAACCAGGATGGGGCTGTATTTGGAGCTTGTGGTTTGTACCGTCCGAGGTATAGTCAAAAAGTCGTTTTCTGATCTCTGAAAATCCTGTGAGAGAGAAGAGCAGTTTAGAGATGTCGTAGCAGTAGTCGCCACGCTCGAACATGCCACTCTCGGTGGCGCGGGTGCCAAGAAGCGGGACACCACGAGGGTCGATGACTGCTACAGGCTGAGCATCATGAGAGTCGAGACGGCTGAGCACGTTGTGGATGTTGAGGTCTCCGTGGATCTCAGTCAAGATTGTCGGCATGACCTTTGGCAGTTCAGGGTGTTGTTCTAGCTTTTTCATGACCGTGTTGAACCCATCCAATCGTCTGCCATTCACAACAACGGAATCTTGATTCAAAAGCATGTCGAGTGCTTTATCTTGCGCGCGCGCAATGGCAACTCTTCGTCTCATGCGATCGAAATGCGCTTTTTGAATGAACAGCGGATCAGCTTCTTCATGACCCTCCGTCCAGACTGAGGTAGCCATTCTAGCGAACATGTCCACTGTAGCAGCCAGCAGTTGGTCGGAGCCTACATTAGCGAAAGCGAGCTCACCGAACGAGTGACTTGGAATATATGGCAACACAAGGGTAATGTCGTCCTGTCGATCGACCACCTTACTTGGCACGACAAACATGCCACTCGTCCTGACAGCGCCACTTGCACTCAAAAACAGTGATTGCTCTCTCAACCATGGTGCTCCGTTGCCATCAATGCCATACCCCGCGGCGTACTTTGAGACACTCAAAGCGCCATCAACACCTGGCACCAAGGTAACGCTGGCTGAAGATCCGCTTTCGTCCAGCGCGACAAGATTTTGCGTTTGAAGAGATTGTCCGATGTTGTGTGGAGCGATAACCACGAACGTCCCGATGATCGCAGTGACACGAAGCCGTCCGACAACAACCTCGTCCAGATGCCATTCCTGTCGCGATCTGAAGTGCTGAAGAAATTCATCGATCGATACGGTGTGCTCAAATAGGCAGTCCATTGGAATGAGGACTTTGGAGTGCATGCTTGCCTCACCTAGGACAGGCACAATCAAATGCTGACGGAATTTTGACTCCACATCAGCGACGTCCAGGGAGCTGCACAAGGAGCTGGATGTCCCGCATCCTGGCCTTTTCTGCTTTCTCTCAACGATTTCCGGCGCTCTCTTCTGTATGTGGCTCATCACGTTTCCAATTTTTTTTATTGTCTCGTGATCGATGATGTTCGAGATGGGCAGAGTGACAGAGTTCGTCGCCAGTCGTTGACTCTGCTTGCTACTCCCGGCGACTCTTCCACATCCTGAGAGGTTTCTATCGGCAGCGGTATATGGCATCCTGGCTGCGCTGCAATGGACGTTTTCAGCTGCAAGAGCTTCGCATACACCCTTGGCGTCCAGTCCAAACCTTTCGGCGTCGATCAAAATGCTAACTTGATAATGGTTCGTCCGAAGGCCAGCAGGTACTCGTTGCAGGGTGATGCCAGGTATCTCGGCGAGCAGCCTTCTGTAGAGTTCACCGGTATCCGACCGCCTTTCTAGAGCTTTGGGAAGTGTTTCCAATGCTCGGAGACACATAAAAGCGTTCGCTTCAGCCAACGTCTCATGACGCAGAATTCCAGAGGGCTCACTTTCAAGCCAACGCAGCAGAGAGCTTGAGCACACGATCAGACCACCTGATCCACCTCCAGTGAAAACTTTGGGGTATCCCATGCTATAGATAGTCGCATGGGCTAATCCAATGGAAGGCGGTTTGCCTTGGCTGGCACCAAAACTTTGAGCGCTGTCAGAGATCAGCTTGATCTCACGTTTCTCGACCAGTTCGCGGAAAGGTGTCAGGTCGCATTGTGTGCCGAGCCAATCGACAGTGATGATGGCCGCGGTTGTTTCCGAGATCGCGCGTCTGGTGGCCTCGACCGACAACAACCACGACTCTGAATCGACTTCGGTGAAGACCGGGGTGAAACCCTCATCGATGACGGCTTCGATAGTAGCCGCGACCGTAGTCTGAGGCACGATGACCTCATTGCGAATGCCGTGCGTGTCAGTAGCACGAACCCACTTCAGCACTGCACGAAGTGCATTGGTCCCACTCGAAACACAAGTGACTGGCATGTCCATCGCATCCAAATCCAGGAATTCCTCAATGCGATGTTGCAGTGCGACCCTGTGGCTCGGACCGTGTCCTCCAACTCCAGGTAGGATCTTTGCAACCACACGCTGCTGGCTGGCACGGGTCTTCGAGTCATCATTGGCCATATTTGCGTGTATCGCGTCCACGGCAGTGAAGTCGCCTGGGGGATCGTAACCTTGGGCATGGATCAACGGCACCGGATTGCCAGTAGGGAACAACGGACGGCCACCAAGAACGGCCAGCTGAGGTACGGGACTCAAGCTAGGAGACATAACGTGCTTCGATGGAGTATGTAACTTTCCAGATAACAAGTAGGAGGGATAGCAATGTAGTTTCGCTGTTCTTTGACGATTGAGCTGTTGAGCATTGCTGCCACTTGACATTGCGTGGATGTTTGCATTCATATACTCTCTTTGTAAGTCTCTCTTTCAACGTTAAGCTTGAATCGATGGTCGCCACATCACTTGCCTGCACTGTTTGTCCAACATTGGCCCGGATGTGATAGCGGATCACTGAGCGTGGACAAGCTCGATCCCGTCGTGTTAGTCTACTGCAGATCTACCTCGTCTGGCCAAGCATGACGAGGTGATACGTCGGCTGAATGCATGTAATACCTGCAAGCCAGAATGTTGGTCACATCGTTAAAGTGGTTGCTGAAGATGGTGGCCATCACCACTCATTTACGCGGCAATTGAGTTTGCCGCGACACTCGAGAATGCGCCCTGCAGCTTTAGCGCGGCTGCGAGGCGTCAAGGAGAACAGCCGCCTGTTGTCGCTTCCAAACAAGAGATTGGAAATTTTTCCATTGCTTATTTCAGTTAGCGCTTTGGCTCTGGTGCTCACGTGAGACATCTCTCGCGTGGTTAGTCTCAACACTCGCAAATAGTACGTCCGCAGTTTTATCTGACATTCACATCGTGTCGAGCATAGGCGTACGGGTCATGCGTGAAAGAATCGACAACTTCCCGGGTTCTGCTGAACAATACATCGACTATTTGGAAACCTCTTTACTAGATCTTCGTGGTAAGCTTGCCACATCTGCAAGTCCAGCGCCTTTGAATGAGCCTGTCGACGCAGACGGAAGTGACGGAGTACAAAGAGCTCGTTGTCGAGCGCCCAACGTTCTCGAGACTCCAGGATACTTGGACTCTCCGCGTACTTGCGCAAATCCGCACAAAAGACCCCGCCCACTGGAGATTCTTCAATGGATGCCAGGCAAAGAGTCACGTAAAACTTCTGGCAACGCGCCGTGGAAGCAGCTCGCCAAAACGTTGATCCGAGAAACGCCGCTCGCCAAAGATTGGGCATATATACTTCGAAACAAGGGTGTGTACGATATGATGAGCACCGGTAAAGCAGTCATGATTTTGCTCGGTTCGGAGTATGGAAGCAATGCTCCAACTGGTCAAGATCAAAGGCTTGCTATCGAAGACGAGCAAGGAGTCTTTAGGCGGGTCGCGGCGTACGCGCGTACGGCAGCGCAGAAGGGTGTTGACGCGTCTGCTGCGCTCATGTTCGCGAATTTCCAGAAGTTTCTGGTATTCTGCCTGTGCAATGTAATGCGCGACAATGGACTACCGCTTAATGATGTTTACGAGATCGTGCGAATCTGTCTGGGCAAAATCAGTGACGATTATTGTTGTCGGGTACTCCGGGCGACGGTATACTTGAACCAACTGGTTGATGCACTGTATATGGAAGGGTGGGGCTTACGTGCCAGCGAACTCCTACTATTGTGTAAGCTGATGATATCGGCCGTGAAGCCACGAGACTGACCCTAAGGCAGGGGGTCGTTCGCCGACGTCTTTCGTCATGCTCTCCAGTTCCGCGAACAAGAGTCTCGAGTATCTCAAAACCGAGCTCTCTCATGATCAATATACGACAGGCGTGGATGATCAGTCGAATTGGACACCGATCTTCGTGCCCAACTTGGTCCATCAACTTCTGGATAAGTAGATCCAGTAAGTATTCTCTGGGAGACCAAGACATGAGGTGCAAGCTGATGCATTACAGCATCGCAAAGATCAGCGGCATACTGGGGTACAAAAATGCTCACATCTTTGACGAGCAACCTCGTGTCAATCAGTGGCACTATATACGACGTCTACCTTCGAGTACAAACACAAAGGTTCATACTCCGCTAGATCCAGACATCGCCTAGAATGAGTAGCTTGTTATAGACGCAGAATGATGAGCATGCCCAAACCACCACCTGTCGGAGGAATGAGAAGTTCTAGTTTCCCGTCCACACAAACGTCTTGACCACGCTTCAAAGGGAAAGGAAATCCATTTTCAGTCCCGAGATCTTCCAAAGCAATGAACACGATAGTTTGCGGCTCTTCGTCGTCCATGCATAGTCCTTCTGGCATGGACTTCCACTTCGTGCCCCCAAGGTTCTTGAGCCTGAAAAGACAGAACCACTTTATGGTATCTGCCTTGTTCGCTTTTCTGCGCACCTGCTCCTCTGCGCGCGAAATGTTATCTCTGTTCTGCAACAATCAGCTTCAGATGCAAGAGGGAGAATTGTCGATGCTCGCCTACCTCCACCCAGAGGTCTGCTACGGGTCTGGCCCTGAGTTCCCATCCGGATTTATCCAAGGCTTGGTACCAAAAATTGATTTGGGAGTGGGTTTGGTAGAACTCATCGAGGACAGCGTCCTGTGCATAGTCGAAGAGGCTTTCGATTATCTGGGGTGAGATTCCGCATCCTATCGCCTTCAAGTGCTTCTCTGCTTGAGCCTTGATCCTAGCTTCTTGCGCGACGCCATCCATCTTCTCTCGGAGTTGTTGTTGTCTTCGCAAGGCGACCGACGTCACTGGTAGGCAAGGTGATATTGATGAATGTTGAGATTGGGCAGCGATCGGCTTGGTGGCGCACTGACTAATCACTGATGCCAAGCTGTTGAGCGTCTGCATTCAAAGTGTGGGGAGACTGCTTCCCCCTCGGTCCAATTCCACCTCTCTCACCTTGCGCTGCCCCACCAAATTCGAAGGAAACATGATTGTCCCCAAGCTTTCAGCCCACCGGTATAACCGCATCAGACATATCGACGAGCAATGCCCTACTTGGTACCGCAGCGTCTCGGACGATATTATTCAGCAAATTGGTGCTATCTTGAACACCTTCAAAGCGAATAAGGACTTTGGACTTGCTTTGCTGCACCGCCATAGTCAATTACCTGCTGGATTCGTAATGGTCCATTCGCTCGACAACCCACATCGGGACATTTGCGACATGGAGAGGATGGGAGCGCGCGAAGTCTTTCCGTCATCCTATCTGCTGGACGACTTTCATTTTCTTCCGTACGAGTTTTCAACCACAAGTACGCCGGCACCGAGCTCTCCTCTACTACGCGAACTTGCGGAATGTTTTCGAACGCACAATCTTGAGAACACGTTAGGCGTTACGACAATCTCTTCTGATGATCAGTTGTGGCTCGAATCAAGCCCAAAAGTTGGACAAATGCTGGTGTCAGAAAAGGTGTCACATGAACCTTACGACTTTGACACTCGATTTGTTCAGACAGAATGGGCTGTTCTCAAGCAAGAGAACAAATACGTGCTACGCGTGGTCAAAGCATGCGAGAGGGCTGAAGTAGGAGGGCATAAACCGGTTCAACCCAACATTCCGCACCTTGGCTCTCACTTGGGGTGTCCGCGACGACACAGCAATCCTGAAGCTGAATAAGAGTTGGAAAGAAATCAGGATATCGGCGTCTTGGTTGATTTCAGCCTGCAGATGTGATGACGTGTCCGCGCACGGCCGCGTGGTACACGCAGTCCCGAGAGAGCCATCGAAGAGCTTGTCCAGCGAAGCACAGCAACGCGCTTGCAGAACTCTCGCAGCGGCATTCTTGCATGCTTGTCAGGACATTGTCTCTCAGGTTTCTCGGTCCGCCGGTCATCTTGGCAGCAGATGGAACAGTCTCTTCGGTGGAGCTAACCTAGCATCGGAATGGAAAATTTTCCAGCTCCGAATCGGGGGCTGCAGACTGCCTTCTCATCGCCAAACCCCTGCCCCGTAATCCAGGACTAGATGTAGACTGTCGCTCGCGGTGAGGTGCATACTGATGCATGGGGGCTAGCATTGAACTAATTCTCAATAAGACGTTGCTACACATTTGCATATGCAGCATGCATATACGGCACAAACGCCGTCGTACTCTGCGCCTTGACATGAATCGGATGGTTAAAATTGCAAACGCTGCAGAGCAATTCGGTCAATATGTATGATCAGCAACGTTGATCTTCTCCCCGAGAGTTCCTTGGGCTTGGTGTTCACGTAGCACGCAATGAAATCAATGCCGACTAGGAAAGTATGATACTGTATACAATTGCGGTGCGTAGCCCAGCAAGACTGTAGCGTGTACAAGCCATACCACAAATGACGAACGTGCCACGCCTCCAACTCTCGATGAGACGCACCTCTGCCGCAGACCATAGATGAGCCAGCGCACATGTGCAGACTGTGATGCCGGTGACGTGCTGTAGAGTCGACGATATGCCGTGTCTCCCTAATGGGACGACAAACCGCGTGTGCGTCCCGAGCGGAGATGTGCCGCAGGGTGCTGTATGGCAGACGACACAACGCGAACTCGTATGCTTCGCGTGGTGACCTGGCTGTGGGGAGACCACGGTCTGACGCACGTCAGGTGCATGGTTCGCGGCAACGACGGAGAGGTAGCCGCCAGCCGATGCTACCACCCTTGCCCGTCGAGAGCACGTACGACCGGAACAAGCCCTGAGGAGAAGAGGAGACTGCCTCTCTGCGGGTGA
Organism: Cladosporium sp. BSL10; assembly: GCA_001553865.1. Taxonomy (NCBI): domain Eukaryota; kingdom Fungi; phylum Ascomycota; class Dothideomycetes; order Cladosporiales; family Cladosporiaceae; genus Cladosporium; species Cladosporium sp. BSL10. The sequence goes on from LJJI01000114.1 coordinate 15,629, forward strand.
CCGGACGTCAAGTCGACATGTCCCGCAATCTCGGTTGGAGAACCATGCAAGGCATTACATCCCTCGCGTCCTCTAAACCCGGCTGAGAGACTCGCATGCGAGGTGGAGCCTCGATCCATGATGTCTTTCCGAGTGATACCCTCGACGCGCTCTGCAGGCCAACGACAGATATATCAGCGTCGCCGTCTGGTGCAGAATGATGACTCGCATCAACGACAAGGCAACCTCTCAGGCACGATGACCGTCGACGGCGCACAGATTGGGTTGGCGGCAACTGTGGCGGCCACGTTCACCGCCTCCAGCGTGATCTTCCTCCTACGCGTGTACGCCAGAAGAAGGTTGGAGGGTCGGGTTTGCAGTGATTGGGTGAACGGTAGGCCAGGTTCCTTGCACACGCTCGCGGCGCTCGCTGACATAGTTTGCAGCTTTGACATACGTAGCGCTCCCTCTCACGCGCACGACGACATGACCGCTAACATTGAAGAAGGGCATCGGCCTGTCATTCTGGATTCTGATCGCCATTGGCCTGGCTTGCGGCCTCGGGAAGCATGCAAGCTCCAGCAACGCATCCGACGCGAAGCAAGCTGCTTCGGTCCGACAGACTTTGTCCTTGGCTATGGAAACCTGCGCTGACAATTGAGCAGACGTTTTTCTGGAGCCAAGTGTTGGCGTTGGGATCTGTCGGGACGGGTAGACTCACCAGTGCTGTGCTCAGAGGACAGGTGCTTAGAGGACAGGCGCTTGAAAAACAAAGCGAATGGCGACTGGCGAGCTGGAGCTGGATGTGGCCGTGCCTGTGTGGGCTGTGGGTCGTGGCAGAAGTGATGCTTGCAACGATCAGATGCGGATACGGCGAGACAGGAAGCAGATTTGTATGTCCCGCAGAGGTGAGTCCCTCTGGATGAGAGCGCAGAGTAACAGTGGAAAGCCTGACAACGAACCAGATGCCGAGATGGGTGAGCATCACCATCGTCGATATATGTTTGGAGGTGTGCCTCGTGGTATTATGGATCACTTTGCTCAGGAGATTACACAAGCTCCCTTGGACTAGAAGGGTCGAGCTATATGCTGCGGCGTCGAGTCGGCTGTTGTGAGTGGCGTCCATCAAGAGAAGAAGGTGCCTTTTACTGACCTCGATCAGGGTGACGCCACTGATGGGCGGCCGGCTCTTTGTGTACATACAGTTTGCGAGCAACGACGACGAAGACAACGATAGTTTGAGGTCGACGATTATTTGGACTGCAGTTCTGGTCTCGGTCAACATTGTGACGGCAAACTTGCCGATAGTGATCAACATGCGGCGGAAGCCCAGCGATGTACGACAAACACTCGGCACGGAGCGCGGGCAATCCGAGAGGCCGATCGCCACCGAGCAAACTCCGCCAAAATCGGATGAGGAGTTCTGCACAGGACACGAAGAACCGGGAGAGCGAACGCGTTCAAGCTTGTCCTTGTCGAAGGCTTCTGGACCAGCAGCAACGCCGGGGCAGACGATGCCCTTGCCACCGCTGCGTCAAAAGTCGCTCGTACGGCCAGCACAGCCGTCACAGCTACCACCACCACCACCGCCGCCACAGTCACCACTGCCGCAGCCGCCGTCGCCGTCACGACAATCGCGACACCACTCACTAAAGTCGCAACGATCGGTTTCGACTGTTGCGGGACCCTGGGACGGCCGCAGCACTTACAGCGCCTGTGGTCTAGTTGCGCCTCCGCCGGTGCGGTCATCTTTTGATTAACGACGCTGAGGTCATCTCCTGTTTGATCGATCTGAGCTTTCATGCTGGACTATTGTTCGTACATATCTAGATTTTGTTAGACCTCATTCATTCGTCTATACTTTGCTTCAGCCCTCTCACTTCGGAAGGTATACAACTCGTGGGAAGATGTCTACGCCGGGGAGATTCTGAACAACGCGTTCATTGCGGTAAGCTTAGATCGATCGGCTCAGTCACTACTCAATCTACACCAATCGCTCTGCTCGCTCTATCTCGCTTGGTTGACAGACACATGATGGGCTCTCAGGCGTTCGAACCGGGCCCGAAGGGAAAGTCTCACGGGATCCGCTCACCCTAAGGTCCGAATGCTCGCCGCTTGACAAGACAACACGCCTGTCGCGGCATGCCTGGACTATCCCTTTGACCTTGCAATGGTAATCTCCCGTGTCCCGGTCCGTGAGGGATAGATTGTGTGCATGACGTCGCGCGGCTGTACACTCGACCAGGGCCGGCTCGTCACTTTCAGGCCTCACACGTAGACGGGCAAAAGTCCGGATCGACACGCGACGCTCGTTTAGCGCTCCATGACCTCGACCTCATGGATCTGACCTTTTATTTATGCTATGAGAGAGGGTGCACCCGCCATGCCTCGATGCATCGCACTCAAGAACCTCGACAATCGACGTGGCACGACCAATGGCATCACTACCTCTTCCCTCGTCACCACCAACGGAACGGCCCAAACCGAACTCGAAACGACGATCATTGCTGAGAAGGGTGACGATGCGAAATGCGCGCGCGCGCGAGGTCCGAGAATTCAAAGCGGAGAATCCTCTCGCCAGTCAAAAGGTCATCGCCGGTCAGTTAAAATCGAAACGCTCGATGGGGATTCTTTGCACTGCTGACTGCATTGCAGAAAAGTTCCCCTGTAGCAAATGGTGAGCGATACATGGCGTGCCTTCTGAATTTCTGAGCTGACTTGTCTCCAGCACCGTGTCGAGGTACCTGAGCCTTTCAGCTGATGTCGCTGAAGGGGACGTAACGCCAGCAGCCAGGACCATGGAAACATTCGCGCTCGAGACACCCGAAGCCGCTGGAGTGTCAGGGGCAGGACCGCTGTGTTTGACGCCACAGAAGCACATGACGCTGTCTGACGAGCAAAAGACTAGCCAAGAAGAAGCGTCCAAGGCATTTGATGTCTTGCTGAAATTCTGCTTGGAACAGCCAAGCGGATATCTCGATCAAGACGACGGCTACGCACTAGGTAGGTTGAGGGAAAGTTTGCGAACACGAGAGCATAGCGATTGAGTGGCTGCGGCGGTATCAATCTCGCGGTTGCGTCCTGGGTATTAGATTCATGGGAAGGAGAGTTCTTTCACAAGAGGTTCATCAACTGCAGTATTTGTACTGTGTCAGACGAACAGCGTCATTGCGTTCTCAAGTCTGCCTTAAACTCGGTCCAAGCATCCGGACGTGGTTCACATGGAAGTGACGTCTCACGGTCGGCTGCGTGGGTGCCTTTGACACACCCCATCGTCCATGCTAGTGATTAGCGGGTCATGCCACCCAGCCAGGAGACTACAAGAGATGTAGCTCCGTGTTCCACAGGAAGAAAGAGCCGAAACGCGCCGTGCTTTGCATCGTCTGGCATGTACAGATGGCGCTATCGCCACGAAAGCAGGCTTCGTACGATCCAATCACCACTTGCATGTCCT
>LJJI01000115.1:0-183675 GCA_001553865.1 Cladosporium sp. BSL10
CGTCCGCTCTGCCATACATAAGCACTGAACCTGGCGACTAGTACTAGAGTGGGTGATCATCTGGGAATCCCGCCTGTTGTATGTTTTTGTCTTTTTGCCTGGTGCCGTATTGTAGTAGCCTGCAAGTGACAACGAAGATTATCTTGCTCAGCCATCAAAACAGTGTAGCAACGGCTAATGAACTCAATCATCACGTACGATAATTAATGCTTGATTATGGTAGTGAAAAAGAAGTCCGATTTGCCTTGATCGTATAGGTGGATAATCTATCATTAGCATCGAAGCCGAAAGTCTTCACGGAGGCATGCATGTACCTAATCGTTTCCGAGTGGTCGCGGATGACATCGGGATGCAGCCAGAGGACGGAAGGCTTCGGAAGGACGTCACCAAGACATCTCATTTTGATCCCGAAAGTTTGCTTCTTTCTCAGCAGCATTTTTCTGGTAAAAAGAAACAAACTTACGGTTCGTACCAAGACTGCAGAGGCTCGCAGAGTGGCACTTGCATGCGGGGGGTTTGGAGAAGTGGAGGCGGCAGTGCTGGAGGTGGCCGGGGCCAGATCAAGTACATAAACACTTGGTTCGCCAATTGCAATGTAAGAGTGACGTGTCGCGTGCTTGAATCTTGCGAAATATCGTTTCAATAATTGTCATATTCTAGTAGCTTTTGACCTTCTCCAGGCATTTTTCCAGCATACCAAACAGCAATAGCAATCACAACAACAACATCCCACCAAAACCACACCAACACCGCCGCCATGAGCTCCGAATCATTCGCCATGACACGCAAGACCATGGGTCCCGAGCTGGCAAAGCTAGCTGAAGAACACATGAAGCACGACCTGCAGCAATCAGACCGCGACGCCCTACGCAAAGCCGCCAGCACAGTCTCGATATACGCAACCGTCGGTTCGCTACTAGGTCTCGGCCTGGGCACCTTGCTCGCCTTCCGCATTCGCAGCAACCGCAGCGCGATGTTCAAAGCCTTCCGCACAGCCGAGCAGCCCACCGCCCTTAAATTCGCCTCTGGCAAGGAAACGCCTCTTCCCGATATGACGGCAGCCTTGAAGCCCAGCACCCTGGGCGACGTTGCGACATACATGCTGCTCGGCGGTGGCGGCATCTTCTTCGGCGGCGAGACTGGGCTTCTGACAGGCTCTTTCAGGGCGAGACAGCAGATTGGAAGCGACCGCGACGGAAGAGACAGGATTCAGAGAGCGTTCAGGCGCTTCCAGGCGGATGCGCTTAGGCAGCAGGCGCAGCTCTTGGAGAACGAGGACAGAGGATCTATCTTGGGACTTTGAGGCGTTTGTTCCTGAATGATCGCGACTGAGGGACCAAGGCCTGGACCGCGCATCTGATACCCGTTACCCAAAAAGCGCATCTTCTGGTTTTTCTTTTGTTTAGCAACGGAGCGAGCGAATGTACAATTTATAGCCAGATAAGCAACGTTCGAGATCTTTCTTGTGTTTCCAATTACGCCTAACTGGATCATTCTGGACTTTTTCGTTTAGTTCTGGCTGTCTTGCTCCATCTGAGCAGCGTGCCCACACGTCTCGTCTAACCAACGCCGGACACTAGCTTTGTACTTACATGTATAGCTTCATGCATATGACGGTTCAGGACTTGAAGATGAATGTTAGGTTGTATGACATATGTCGGCCTCTCCGGTGCATATAAGGGCCTAACGATCGGATACAGTCAGGTCGCGTCGAAGTCGACAGTATCATTGCTAAAGCCGACTCCCTCACCTACAGCTGCACGAACTCCCAAACGGCACGATACCGTCTCCGTGCCCAGAATGGTCGTACCAGCAAGCAACAACCCTACCACAATCGCATTTGCTACCAGAACGCTCCAAATCGAGGTTAGGTTCAATGCGTACAGCGCCCAGCGAACCAACACACACCACACCATGTGATCTGCTCAAAGCGACCTTCTACACGAGATACCTTGGCGCATATTGCTGGCGAAGGAGGCTGGAACTGCTCTTCTGCAGCCGAAGCTCCCCCAAGACTTATGCCTTGTGTTTGCCAAGTGCAGCTCAAGCTCGTGGGCGTTCGCACAGCAGACAAGTCGGCGCAGTCCAGGCCAGCGAGTAACAGTCTTTGCTAAGCAGCGTGACCGGCCAGACTAGCCGTTTGTGAAGCATTGCCAGGAGCGGGTGTGCATGCTTGTTGACATAATTTCCCGGAGGATAGCAGGTGGCATGAGTGTAAGTTCTAGACGATAACAGCGAGCGTTTTGAAAGAAGTAGGTAAGCATGTATGTTTGGAGTCGTGGCCAGAACCAAGTGAGAGTCATGGTGATATTGCGCGAGCGGCTCCGGCAAAGTCACGAGCAGGTTAGGGACTCGGACGCACAGTCCGCCAGTCTGGCCCTTGGGTAAGGAGGAATCTGGCCCTTTTCTGATGGCATGTTCATCATACAGTGCAATGTGATCAATTTGGCTTCAGTGTGCACAGGGCTCCTCGCGGACGAGTTTGTGCATGAAAGACGTGATCGTTCGATGGAAAGGAACCGATCCTACTGGACACCTTTGTCGAACATGCCATGCCATGCCTGTCATCGAGATCCTGCTCGAACACCTTAGCGCGGTCAGCAAAGCAGGCGGCGCGATAGCAATTGCCAGCTATAACACGATATTATAATCCTGCATACTGCCGAGACAACAAGGTCTCACACGGAACTTGCGAGTACGAGGTGTAAAGAACGGCAGCAATAATAACAACAAAAATAAACTCTTTCGATGCCTTACCTTAAGCCGTGCCACGCGACAGGTTTCAATCATAACGGCACAAAGGTATATACCGTAACTTACCGGCGAGCAAGCCCAGCCTCCGCGCATCGCCACGATAGCAGGGCCGCGCTATCAGAAGTAAAAGATATTGACGATATCAGCACAGGGACTATTATTATTATCATTACCCGTAACAGGAGTCGCCAGCCAACCCACGTGCGTGCAGCTGCAAGCCCGCCGCACGCCCGCCTCATGCCCGCCTACCTGCTGCTGCTGCTGCGGTCGATATATCACCCACATATACAGGAACGCCTCACCCCATCAGCCCTATCCACATACCATGCGAGGGGCTTGCAGGCTGAGCAGGAAAGCCTCCCGGAGCACAAGCGATCGGTGGCTGGGTCTGTGGAAGCTAAAGGATCTATCACCGGCACGTGGTGCGGTGGGAAGCCTCGAAAGCCAAAAGAGATCAAGCTCTGTGCGTTATCCTGCTTTTCTCGCGGGCGCGTTAGCTCCTGATGGGGCACCTTTTTGCTTCGGCTTACAGAACGCGTGGAGGGACATGTCAAGAAAATGCGCTTTTTTAAAGTTCCGTGAGCAAAGCGTTTCTTTTCAAGTCCGCGCTTGTAAGGGGACGGGAGGAAGTGTTTGTGCGCTGGAGCGCGGTGAGTTGTCGGACGCGCTACGTGGCGGAGGATGCCGCCGCGCGATGACATTTCTTTCTATGCTATTGGGTTTTTTCGGTGTCGATAAGGCTACGGTGAGGGTGTTATTTCGGCGGGCTAGAACGAGAATGGTTATTGCTTTCCGAGCGTAGGCCAGAATGAGGAGCCTCCTAGGCTGGCCGTTAGTGTGTCCGGTGTCGCTGGGGCGTTGCGCTGGTGAAGCGAGCGTGAAACAGTCGACTAGAGAGCACGTCACCGCGGTGAGAGACAAGTATACCCGCCAACGTAGAAGTCCTGATGGAAGAACAAGATGGGCATGGTCTAGGCCCTTCACCTACCCCGGACTCTGGCCATGGTCCAGACGCAGAGTGCCGTTGGTGAAATCACAGTGTAGAGCCTAGTGACGCTGGCAGCGAGTCAAAATTTGGCACGCACAGGCTGGTTCCGTGTGTCTGCCACTCACGCGCCAGCGAAAAGAACGGGTCGAAATCGCGGAGCCGGTGGAGAGCGTGGAAGATTTGCATTTGTGCCCATGGAGAAACGATTGGGGGATGGATGGGATGTGCCTGTTGTTCCTTTGCGGGCGGACGCGCTCTGTCTGACAGGTCCAACAATCCCGCAGGATGTCTGTCCCGAGCAGGCATTATTGTTTCGACCAAGGTCTGATTAGCCTGGCAAGTACCTAGCAAGTATCGGATCACTACTGTGGGATTGCATTCGAATACGAACAGGAACGTATTAGCGGGTGCTTTGGCGACATGTCGGACGCGCTGCGAAGCCTGCGATTCAGCAGGCATCGCTCGGGCAGGGCGAGCAGTGCCTGAGCGGATCCTGGGGTCCATGTCAAAAAAAGAGTTGCACGGTTGCTGTGACAGGATCTGTTCCCGGCAGCGATCTCGCGTGGCAGAGCAGGTCAAGGGTGCATGTTGGCTGCGCTTGCGGCGTCAAGCACACGCGAGGCTGGACGGAGTAGACGATGCCAACGTGCGCTTCTTCGCAAGCGTCATGTCTACACGCACCGTACCGCGCTATAGTCCATGTACACGCACTCTACTACTGACACACAGGCCCCGAAAAGCTATCACGACGGCAAACATGCTGCTCGGCTTCGACCGCGCTGCTGCTGCACTGGTGGACAGCGCTCCGCTTGCGAAGCTTGTTCGCCTTTTTTTGCTCTCGGCCTCGCCGGTCCGAATCGCAGCAGAGTGCCCACCCAGCGTGCGGGCTCGCTTACTTGCCTCTGTGATTGGGTGGATGCTGCAGTTCCCAGCGATCGTCCAATATATGGTCGCAAGCGAAATATGTAGCGGGAAACTGGGACAAGGCCAGCAGGACTGCGCGATATTTGATGCTGGGTTCGAATCCGTGGGAGTGGAAGAAGCAATTACGGCCGCCTGCAGCAGCTGCATTCGCTTGTACGGAAATGATCGCTGTATAGCACGGCAACGGGAGTGCAGTGCGCGGTGCGAGCGACCACGGCATGCTTTTGACAGAGGGCGATGTCGCCGCCCTGCGAGCAGCCGCAGTGAACAAAGAAGCCACGCTGTCAGCCCATACCACGTCCCTGGGCTCGCGGGGAGCAGCAGCAGGGCGACGCAAGCCATGTCAATCACCCGGGAGTTGCCACGCTTCCTGCTGAGAGTCTATCTAGTAGTCTATCTGTGCTCTGGCGTCTGGTGAACGCCATGCCGCCGCAGTGAATGTCAAGCAGAGCCGATCTCCAAACGCCCGGCGCCCCAACTCATGATGTGCGGGCGGGTGCAGCTTGCAGGCAGGCAGGCAAGAGATCTCAGCAGTAGCAGATGCAGGAGGGTGTGAGCACCGAATGCTCGCGCTAGCTTGCTTTTCGCTGGCGACATGGAGGCCTGTCTGCTTTGAGACTGGCCGATGTTGTCCGGTACGCTTGTGCGGCCTCGTGGCGTGCTACGAGCGCTGCGTGCACAAAGGCCAGAGAGGCAAGGGTTACGCAGAGCGTGGTGGCACAAACGATCGATCATCACACACGGCAGTAGTCACACACGGCAGCAACGGGGATGTGGATGGATTGATGCTATTCTAACCACACCTCCACCAGCACGTGGATGTGAGGAGAGGTGCAGAGATCGGGTGCAAGCCCAACCGCCTCCCTGGCGCCAGCGCCCCCCAGAAACGCCGCACGAAGATCCGGCAGGCTTCCGAACCCGTCCGACAACGACGACTGACACACCCTGAATGCAGCGGTGCTCGCTCATGCGCCTTGGTATGCACCTCCGTGACGGATCAGCCAGCGACTCGCTTCATGGGCGATGAGTCGTTCGCCTGCAGGAGACGGGCCCATTCTCGACCCAGCAGAACGAGATGACAGCCGCCATGTCGGCACACCACGCTGCTGATCAGAGACCCTGTCACGCAGGCGAAATGAGTTGCGCGGCTAACTTTCTGCGGAGGCACTCCTGTGCATCGCAGCAGATCATGCTTTGTTGTTCGCGCGCTGATTACGGTTATGAGTGACGACTTTCGATGTTTCCCATTTCCCGCGCTGCATTTAATTTCCAGGCGCGGCTCAGCTGCTCAGCTGGGTTGGGAGCGGACGAGGCGCAGGGCCGCCTGATTTGGGCGCGCGGTCGCCGGCGCGTCGCTCCCTGGACCTGGTTCAGACGAGGCAAAACGAAAAAGGCAGTCACAGAATAGCGCTGTCCGATCGCGGTAAGGACAGGTTTGCTTTTGTGCCTCATCTGCCCAGGCCCATCGATCGCGAATGGGCGGCGTGCATTGAGCAATGAGACCCCGGACCTGGGGCAGCGACGCTAGGCGGCGCGACGAAACACGCACTGATGACCAATGGCGAGGGACGGGCAGATCATGGGCAGATGGAGGGGCAGGCAGAGGTGGGAGAGGTGCGCTGCTGCTGCTGCTGCTGCTGCTGCTACTACTACTACTACTACTACTGTGTGGGTGGGTGGGTGGAAGTGTGAAGAAGGATTTGCAGTACAGCGGTCGCTTGGAGCCCTGGGCCGCAAGGTCGTCCGTGTGTGGGATGGCGCAGGTCGCTGCAACGGGCTCTTGATCGAGATGGGTCGAGCCGTCGTCGAGAGGATGGAAAAAGAGCAGACAGACAGACATCACGAGACCACGAGACCTGGCCTGCGGACGGACGGACGGACGAACTCACAGCTGCTGGCAACAGGCAAAGCGGGCAAACGATAGCGCGACACAGACAGCGACACAGACGCAGACACAGGCCAGGCCAGGGGACACAGGATGGGATATTATTTAGACTTAGACATGCGGAGAATTCCTGGGGAGCGAAATTGAGTTTTGGCAGCATTATTGGCAGAGTCAGTAGTGCTGCGGACATCGCCAAAGCATCGCCAGATGGGCGGGACACACAGTGCAGACGGGGCAGACAGACAGGTAGACAGGCGGGCGATGCCGTGGGAGGAGGTGCAGGAGTGCCGGAGCGCAGCAGCAGGTGCAGCGCGTGTATCAGCTCGCTCGCCTGCTCGCCTGCGCGCACCTCACAGGCTTTTTGCGCAAAAGGTTCGACGGGCTCGACGGGCTCGACTGGCTCGAAGTGGCTCCCGCGATGGTTCGAGCGTGCAGCAGCTCCCGCCGGCAGTCCAGATCAAGGCGCTCAGACTGCGTGGTGATCGTAAGCTGCGCTAGCCATGCTGGCCTCCTCACAGGCCTAGCCTGCCGCGCCGAACATGCCCTCGCCCTGCCCAAGCTGCCCTCTCACGTATATACATGCACGCCCGCAGGCGGCGCCTGGACCGTGTGTCCAGCCTCGACCGCCATCCGCGCGCCAGGCACCTAAGCTTAACAAAGGATCGCCACTCCCACGTCAAAGGACCCCAAGTCTACTCTCGCGCCACGACGACCTCACTTGCTCTGTGTTCCTGGACGACGACGACGACGACGACGACGGCGACGATCAAGACCAACCACGACGGCCACCTTCAACCATAGGAGCATCGACGACCATCGACGACATCGAAGATATCAACGACGACGACCCTCCCTCACTTCATCCCGATCTCACCCCACCCTGACTCACTACGCTGCCCATCTCGTGTCCGCATCTCACCCTCGTTGCATTGCCCGTCTCGTCGACACAAAGAAATCCTCCCTCTTCCCGTTGCACCGTCTCGCACGCCTCCGTGTAACGCGACGCCTGCACCACCCTCCTTCAGGCACTTCAAATCGAGCCCGCGCTGTTGGTCCCCTTCGCGCTGCTCCGATTGCTCGGCTACCACCTGTAAGCCTCATTTCCCAGGTCTTGGGCTTGGTAGCGCTTCACGCCTTACGCAACCTGTTCGGCGTCGTCCAACACCTTTTGGACCGTCCTGCATATCTTCGCGTCACCTCGACCTAATCGGATCTCTCGTTTCCCTTGCCCAACTCGACCTCATCGACATCAAAGGCGCTTCTTCCCGTCCCATCGGTGTCTGCTCGAGTACAAAGCTTGACTGAATCCAGGACATTGGGATACTCACGTTCACAGCATTGCCACCGTGGTCCCGACCCTGCGGCCTCACATCAGATCGTGCTCTTCGTTACGACCGCACCGCGTCTGCACCCCTGACAACCGCCCTTCGTGGCTTCACTCATCTCTCCTCCGGGGCATTGCCTTCCTGGTGGTAAGCCGCTTTCTGCGAATCACAACTCCTACGTACAACCCCTGCCGACTCCGCCGTCAGATAAGACTCAGCCTCTTAACCCATTCGATCGTCTCAACGCCAAGGTGGCTACCTCAGTGGCGTTTCCTCCTTCGATGAATTCCTTCCCAGACGCAAGTAGCTTCACCTCAAGAAGGCCAAATGCTTCTACTTTGCCGACTTTTGAGCTCCCGCCTCCACCACTAGCCAACCTGCAAACAAAGTTCCACACTCCCGCCTACCCCAATCACTCGACACAGTCAGTACCCACAACGCTCACGAGTGTCGGTAACCTTCTGACGCCGCCTAGCCACGGTTCCCTGGACGGCCTAAGCCCAGCATCAGGAGCGACAACTGCCAGCTCTCTGCCTTACACACCTGGTCAGTACACGCCCAACAGCAGTGCGTGGTCGGCACCTCCAAGCACACAATACGGTTTCCAGTCGTCAGCGCAGCAGTTCAGCAGAGGCCACATCTTCTCACCCTCGCTAAATTCGATTGTGCGTGGGAATCACTCACCAACTGCATCCGAGAGCCTACCACCTCCTCCTTACGAGCTGCCTCAATATTCCTCATCAATGTCGATGTCGATGTCAGCACCGAGTCTACCATCGCACCACCACCACCAACAGCAGCAGCAAATGATTGGAAATGCGATGATGGGAGGTTCAGCACCTGCTTCTGCGGTGACTCAGCCGTCTCCAGTGCACTCACAGGATGCGTTCGCTAGACCTCCACCTACACCTTCGTTCTACGGCGGCTCGCAGCCCTCAAGTACGCCACAGCAATCATCCTTCCCTTACTCAACAGGCCCATCACCAGTACTGCAGAGTCCCGGCAGCGCTGGTGGTCACATGGCGCGCGCGTCACCAGTCAACGGCCACGGTCCCATTCCTCCCCTCCACTCTCAGGCGCCTGCATACCAACAACATCGTACCTCTTTCACCTATCCTCCTCTTGGACCCGTGCTTTCCAACGTCGGCAATCCCAACGGCCAGCTTGCGCTTGTTAATGGCATGTCGCACAGCATGCCGATGCACTATAACAGTGGCCACGCTGCTATGCAGCAGATGTACAGCCACCAAATGCCACATCAAAATGCGCAGACCGACCGTCCCTTCCGTTGCGATCAATGTCCTCAAAGTTTCAACCGAAATCACGATCTCAAACGCCATAAGCGCATCCACCTGGCTGTCAAGCCCTTCCCTTGCGGACACTGTGATAAGAGCTTCTCAAGAAAAGATGCTCTCAAGGTACGTTCAACCGAGCTCTGCAAACCCTCCATGATAATCAAAATCTAACATCCCACACAGCGCCACGTTCTTGTCAAGGGCTGCGGCAAAGCACACGCAACCTCCGAAGTCAAGGAAATCGACGGCTCGAGCTCGCCCTCCATGAAGAGTGAGCAGGAGATAAGCCCCGTCGTCACCGCTTCGGCCTAGGAAGTGCCGATTCGCTTCGCTACTTCTTATTTCTTCTTTCTGAACTCTTCAAAGAAGCGGCCTAAGACCGGGACCTGTCCGGCTGTCACTTTTCTTCTCACGCTTACGCAGTTTTCACGAGTTTACACGGATCGATACCCTTTACCATTTTTTTTTTTTTTCATTATATTTCTGGCAATTCTTGCGAGGCGCTGATTGCTGTCTTTCCTCCTGCGCCATCTCTGGTTTTTTCGTCCCTCTGTCTGTTGCGCATGCCTCCATCCGGTGTTGGTGGGAGAGCTCCGGGTTGTTTTCGCTCTGCTTCATATGTATCCACCTGTACTATCTTTTCCATTGTGTTCATCCATTATCATCTTTCTCCATTCTACGCCGGGTTGAGCCGACCTTTTTTTCCCTTTCCCCTTTCCTGTGGCATTCGGGAATGGTTGCCTGCATTCGTTGTGTGGGGATTCGTCAGGGATTTGACTGGGTTTGGGATTCGAGCTATGAGTACACAGGATATGTTATTTTGCTCGCATCAGGGTTGTGATTAGGATCGTTGTGGAAGACGTACAGGAAAGAAATAGCAGCGAGACAAATTACATACTTTGGTGAACCCACGATATTTGCGCAGTTCATGCTTTCTGCACTCGTCGGAGCCTTTACTTGCAGTGGAACCCACGTGGTTGATGATCCGCGTTTGGCCGGCCTGGCGTTTGCGGGAAGGCTTGGCTGCGTAGTCTCTGGCTCCACCTCCGTATCTGCGCGCGTCAAGTTCCGGGTTTGAAGTCCACTTTCTAGACTTCACTCTTCTTTTGTGGTGCATCCGCTTGCTATTCCCTGTGCTCTTCTTTGCATAGAAAGCTGGTCATCTGTGCTCTTTGGGATTGCGATGTTTCTGTCGATCGCATGGGCTTGAATGGGATGGAAGAATGAAGATGGCGGTGACTTGCTGTGCTTGCTGTGCTTGCTTTGGACTGAACATCCAGCAATGTAACGTGGCCAGCGCAACAGTGGATCGTGGTCATGATGGACGACTGCAGCTCTTGGTGAGCAGTGGTACTGAGTTCCAAGGGCGAAGATGGACACCTCGATCTTCACGTGTTTTCCACGAGCAGAAGATGCATGATCACGTGCGGCAAGAGAAGTAAAGACGCAAGCCGGTATTATCATGTCACGCATATGTATCTCTGTAGTGATTGATGGTATTCTGAAAGGTCTGTAGTGTGTAAAGTATATCCTTTTCCTCTACCCAAAGGCTTGGCGGGCACATTCCTCGGGCGCTCGAAGCCCACAACAAGAGCAAGACACAAACAACCCAATCACTAACGCGCTCCATTCCATCCCTGTCGAGTTTGTCCCACCAAAAGTATTCCAGACGACCTGCTATTCTCCACCAACATCGACTCTGCTTGGCCTTGTGCCTGCATCTCACCTCGCCTCCTTCGCTCACTGCACGCAACTTCCTTCCTCGCGACCTCACGCTTTTCGTGCGTCGCACGCTTTCCACCTCCAATCGTGAGCCCATCACCTGCCCGTCAGCTACTTCCACCCAGCAGAGCATTGTTTAGCCCAGCTCGGGGCCTCTTTCGCTCGCCCTCTCGTGAGCACATCAACAACACTTCCGGGCTTGCTCTGCTGCATAGGCCGTCCGCTCGATTTCTACACCCCGAAGCGTGCCACGCCGGCTCCATCGCATCCCATCTCATGTCCTTCCTTGGACCGCTTCTGGACTTCTGAACCAGATACGTGGGCAGTGACCTTTGGATACGTGCAACTCTTGGGCATCGATTACTCAGCATTTCGTGCAGAGTAGTCCTACCGCGGATATCTCCTCGACTATAGCCTATTTGGCACCTTACAATCGTCATCAGCGAACACTCGCATGAGCGTTCATCGCTCCACCTCCAACTCGGTTTCCAATGGCCGAGCGATACCGCAGCAGCCGAACAGCACAAAAACGACAGCCTCTCAGCGTACTAGCTAATGGAGCAAACTCGTCCCCTCTGACCCGCCTGCCTTTCAAGCATACCAAACAATCGGCAACATCACCCAGCGCCTTGCCACACAACGAGTCCCTGATCGCCAATGGCTCACTGACTGTCCGTGACGGGCACACCAACTCCCCCGGGCACAAGCGCATTTCCCAGATTGCAGGCGACAAAGAGCGCGACTCCAAGCGCAACTCAGCTATCTCAACTGCTTCAACGACTGCTTCGGGACGCAAGCGAAAGACATACATCGGACACTGGCAGCTCGGCAAGACAATTGGTAAGGGCGGCTGCTCGAGGGTGAGAGCCGTACGACACAGACACACTCGCCAGTATGGCGCCGTCAAGATCATCGCGCGGTCGACGGCAGAGAGCACTCGTGCTCAAAGCCTGGCAAACCTCATCGAGAGCAGCAAAGTCAACGCCTCCCCGACTGCAGCTGGCTTTAAGCCCATACCGTATGGCCTGGAGCGAGAGATTGCTGTTATGAAGCTGTTGGAGCATGACAACATTGTAAAACTGTTCGACGTTTGGGAGAACAGCAACGAACTCTATCTTATCATGGAGTACGTCGAAGGTGGCGAACTGTTCCACTTCGTAGAACAGAGAAAGGGTCTTCACGAGGATGAGACAGTCATCATCTTCCGACAGATCATTGCAGCATTGCTCTACTGTCATCGTATGCACATTTGCCATCGAGACCTGAAACCCGAGAACATCTTGCTGGACCCCGGCAGCATGGCCGTCAAGCTGATCGACTTCGGGATGGCCGCCTTGCAAACTGACGGGCGATTGCTCAGCACGCCGTGTGGAAGTCCGCACTACGCTGCTCCAGAGGTCGTCAGCTCCAAGCCTTACGACGGGAAACAAGCGGATGTCTGGAGTTGTGGCGTCATCTTGTATGTCATGCTTACCGGGACCACACCCTACAACTATGGGCAAGAAGGCGACATTCGCATACTGTTTCGCGACATCGCAAAGGCCAGATACTACATGCCAGATGAACTCAGCGTTGAGGCAAAGGATCTCATCCGTCGCATTTTCGTCCCGGATCCGAAGCGTCGGATCACCATGGACGAGGTTTGGGACCACCCACTGCTACACAAATACGACAAGAATTTCGGACTCGACGGGCCACTTGGTACGAAGGAAGCCGCAATTGGGCCGGCGCCGAAACTTGAAGATTGGACGATCAAGCGTTCGTCGGACGTTGATCGCGATATCTTGCGCAACATGAGGACGCTATGGCACAGCGAGCCCGAGTCCAGTCTCTTGAACAAGCTTACCAACATGGAGATCAACCAAGAGAAAGTCTTCTATGCTGCACTCATGAAACACCGCGAGGAGAACCTCGAGAACTACGAAGGTGATACCGAAAGCATGGGATATTCTGCCAGCGATTACCATCACAGTCAACCACCCAAGCCATCCGACATCCCACCTCTTCCCCTCGATTTGCAGCATCGCTCACAATCACAATACTCCATCTTGAATGACGAGCATCTTCGGCCAAGTCACAGTTTCATTGAGCCTCCGCCTTCCGTCAGCAGCTATGATCCATACAGAGCGTCGAGAGATCCGCTCATCCACCGGGGCGATCGTGAAGAGTTTGTTAGTGTCATCGTTCATCGCAACAATAGCAGCAGCACCAGGAAAGCCAGCGTTGCACGCAGTCTCCGCCACCCGAATGCTCTCAGGGTGGAAATGCTCAAGCAAGGGAATCGAGGCAGCTCTAATTACTCCAATTCCAGCTTGACTCGCTCTGGTCGAAGCAGAGGTTCAATCCGCCGATCATCTATGTCCAAACACTCTCTGACAAGCTCGGTCTGGCCTAGCAGCCCTCCAATCATTGCTACAATGCGGCCATCGGATGTCCACAAGCGTGGTGTGAGCTTCGGCCATGTCAGAAGAACATCTACCGCAAGTGCTTTGATTTCTCATGACTCTACACAGCTTGCCACTCCCGCGACTCCTCAGCTTCCCGATTCGATCAAAGGGCGCCGAGCCATGAAGATGCCAAGCTCTTTGTATACGTCGACTCCTAGCCCCACAGCTCACCTACAGCAATTGGTGCGGTCTCGCAAGGATAAAGCACTCGCCCTGGAGACCCCTCGCATCAAGGTACGCAAACCGGTCGACACACCAATCCAGGACATGCGCAGCGACATCAGGAAACACAGTGTCGAGCTCGAAAAGGCGTGCCAGGAGGCATTCTTCCGTGACTCTGTAGGCTCCAGCCTGACAGCCAAGACTTCTATAAGTGAGAAGGCAAGCCCGTACGATACACCACCTTCGTCCGTCTCCAGGAAGTCTGCCATGTTTGACAAGCTGCCATCTCTACCTGCGACTCGCCCTCTCCCTGAATTGCCGAAAGATACACCGAATACATATCTACAACGTACACTTGGAGAGGCGAGAGAAAAGCTTGCCGCTTACAGAGCAGGTGGAGAAGACAATACCGCAAGGTTCGACGAGGTCATGAAAATGCTGGAGACCATTCTTCCCGAGAGTGGAACTCCCGAGAAGCGCCTGGTGTCTGCACCGGAGACTCGCACGCCTGACCATCTTGGAGGCTACATGCCAATCATTTCGGAAGAGAGTGACCCGCGTAGCAGCAGAGATGGCACGGGCAACTGGCGGTCGGTCACTGCTCCCACAACGCTGGATCGCCGTAACGAAAAGCGACAAGAGAGGGTGCCAGAGGACAAGACCATTCGCATAGTTCCTGCATCGTCGCCTGCAACCGTTGCACCGCTGAATGTCCGCAAGCGTAGCACCAGCAGTGACGATGACCTTCACACGCCGGTACAGCGATTGAATGCGCGTGCTTCGAAAGAGCGATTAGACAAAAAGCGCAGCATCGAACCGATCGCCATCTTGGAGCCGATTGAAGAGGACTCGATCCTACAGAACCCCACTGCCGTTCGCAAGAAGAAGAGCTGGTTTGGTTTGGGGAGAAAGACGCCAGAGCCTGACTTTGCATCGGCCAGACCTGAGGCGCCCTCAGCAGCCTTGGATCTTGGTGACCCATCTGCGAAGCGGTCGTCATTTGTCTTGAGCAAGTTGCAAAAGCCGCTGCCACAAGATCCTCCCGTATCTGCTTTGAGCAGTGAGTTCCCAATCCGGAAGAAGAGGTTCGCTGGAGGCAAGACGGGTTTCTCAAAGTGGTTGAGCATGAAGAGCGCGGACAAGAATGATGATGGTGACACTACTGGTAAGTCTGGATCTACATCGCCTCAAAGTCTGGAAGTGATTGCTAACTTGTGCACGACAGTTATGACCAATGTGGGGAGCACATCACTGGACTCACTCTTCTCTTCAACCTCCCCTTCGCCATCGCTCGACAGTGCAGTGAATGCTACTTCCAACTCTGGACCGGAGCGCTCGTGGTTTGCACGCTTCCTCAACATCAAGCCTGCTTCCAAGCTTATTTGCTTCTCCATCCCAAGAGGTCGTGCGCGACAAGAGCTCGTCTTACTCCTCAAGGCATGGCAGCGTCACGGTGTCCGCGATCTTGAATACTCGCGCGAGCACAACAGCATCTACGCCCGCGTCGACAAGAACAACACCTTGGATCTCAAGCCAGTCGCTTTCCGCATCGAGCTCTTCGTGGTGCTCGAGCATGGCTGCAAAGTGGGCTTGTCGATCGCCCGCTTTGTGCAAGTCAAGGGTGCCGCCAGTGGTTTCAGAGGTGTCATTGAAGTCATTGACGAAGTCATGAGGAAGAGGAAATGGCTTGTTGAGGACGAGGAGAAGGTCAAGGCTTTGTGCGAGGTTGTCGGCGGCTAGGCTGCTGTTGCGACGACGACGATGACAACATTGTCAGCGACCTGGTCACTACATCTGTACGACGCGACCAGGACCGCCACGTTGTATTGAGCGAAGGGCGGCACTTGAATCCCTGATCAGGCATCTTGCGTTGGAACGGATCCCGCAACAGTTCTCGCAATCAGTTCTACGTTGCATCAACGCCAGCATTCTGCAACCGCATTTGCTTTGAGGACGCTGCAGCGCATCCTGTTGTGATTTGGAAAATTGTAACACGTTCCGGGTGTAAAGGAGAGTTCCTGTTGTGCATGGGAGCGGGTTTTTTGGTACGGCTACTGTTGATTATGCTGTTGTTGCTCTGTTGCACTTGCTGCACTGTGGAGGTCGATTCGAGTAATGATAATAGTGAGTTTTGTACCGTAAAGCAAATGAAAAGATGTATTGTGGATTACACTTTAGGAATCAACTTTTTGTTGGTATGCGTTCACTTTCTGGAATTTGTGGTTGGAGGCACCGTGTGTGATGCCAGCCAGCTTCATCGCCCCTGGAAGATGGTCGTCGCACGCTGGGAGCCACGAGAGGGATTCAGAAACGCCAAGGGCTTGGAGAGTACCTCCGTAGCAAGTGAGAGGCCTCGATCCTTTTCGCAGCATTAGCAATGGTCAACCCTGCCTCTCGGCATTGTTGTTGAATGCATGTATTCTTTCACGAGACGTGATCGACTCTGCCTCTCGGCGTTGTGATGCATACACGTCTTCTTCCACGAGACATGCTCAGGCTGAAACAAGACTACTGCCTCTTCTCACACTGGGTTGGAACACGTCGTAATTTCTCCACTTCTCTCAGATGCAAGCTGTATGCACGCTGATCTGGCTTGCTTGTAAATCTGCATCTGTGCCATCCAGTCACGCATGCGGTTTCACATCGCATCATTCAGGCTGCAATAAGGGTGCTGGGCCTGGACCTGGACGAAGCGAGAGACAGATCCTTCCTGCACATCCACCTACCTGCATCGTGATCTCGGTTGGGCTTCCATCATCATCGTGATTCCAAATGATGCCTGCCTTTTAGGCTTTTGACAGGAGCCTTTGCTCAACGTGATAAGGACTGGGGGATGTTGTGGAACTGCATGGACATCGACTAGATGCGCATATGGATGCCTTCATTAATTAAGGACGATCTTGGACGGTCGCTCGCAGAGGCGCCTCGTAGCCGTTCCCAAGGCGAGTGGACCGGGTATTCCGATTTGTGCCGAGCTGTCATTCTGGCTGAGGGCTGAGGAATTTATACCGGAAGCTGGACGACCAGAGTCGTTCTGTATGAACGCGCATAAAAAGGAGTATCATTGAGAGCATCAAGAGGTATGGAACGATATGGCAAGCATGACATAAGCCCAATTCTAGGGCTTGACACTAGAGATGCCACTCGGTCGACTAACCTGATGCAGTCGTATAGCAGAATGCCGCGCGATCCTTCCGCCGGACCGCACAAGCAGGGGCTTGAAGTCAATATTTCCTAGATATGCCCGATTCCCCGAGTGCGCATTGATTGCATTCGCAGCGCCAATTTCTTCTCTAACATCTAACGCGAGGAATTTCAGGATCGCGATCAAGTCTCGCAGCGATATAGCCGGTGGAGTCTTATGCAGCAAATCCACGAGTCAGATGCTACCAAGGGACCAGGATTCTAGGACTTTCAGCACTCGCTTGTTGGCGGGCCGCGCTCATCCATGTCCCATGCGCTTGGTCATTGGACACGTCGCAATTGAGTGGATGTCAACAGATCGCTCGGATCGGCCCAGATTACTCTTGAACGTTGACACGGTGGAGACAGGACGGCACGCGGAGATCGGAAGACCTGTGTCTGTTCGACAGTGACATGCCTCTCAGGCAGAGAAGCGAGCGCATCTGCGCAACGGTTACTGCATTAGGCAGGTCGTTTGCAGTTGACAGTCTCTCGAGCCCAAATGCCCAGCTGGCAGGGCTGGCACTGGACAGAAGCGCCACCGACGTCGCTCTCGTCGTGACGCGTTCGCACTACGCACTCCCACGGCCTCTCGAATGGAGATTTGTGGAGTTGACAACCAAGGCCCGGTTGAACTCACACAAGTCATGGTGCCCCTGAGAAGGTGCACGCGAACAGCACGTTGTGGCTGGTGATCGGGGTGGATCCTTCGACGGTGAACGATGATGCACCGCGATGGAGGCCCGGCATAACTTTGCTCCAGCGTCCGGTAAATGTTTTGTTTGGAAATGAGCGTTAGCGTCAGCGGTATCGTCACGAATGGAACTTGCCGGGGTTTATGCATCATGGACATTGTGAAGGGGCAAATTTTTTGTTTCACCGGAAGTGGTGGGAACCAGGGCTTTGAGTAGTGGCCGTGGAGAAACCGGTTATCCAGGTGGATTTGAGGCAGTCAAGGACGAAATTCTCTGAAGAGACCAGTGATGGGCGAGGAATCGCTGAAGGCATTATTGTGCGGCAGGAGAGATAGCCTGGTGATTACAATGTGCTGTCAGCCAGAGGCGTTCAGCACTGGGTGCTGGCAGGTCATGGTAAATCGCAGCGAATCTTATTGATTTTGGAACTGCATTCTGGCCCTTCGCAGTGTTCATACGAGATATGCCAGCATCGACCAAATTTTCCAAGCAAAAAAAAAGAATTAAAAAAAAAAAACTCCATCGTAAAGTACCAGGACTCTTCGTGTTTAATGGTCCTGTGATTCCCATAGCTGTGACTGAGTCCATGTTTGCCCAGTTGCTACTGCTATGCCAGAGAACAACGCCTGTGGAATGCAACCCCCGGTCCTCCCCATCCAGCTCGCTGGATCCATCTCTTCATACTTTCATGCAGATGCCCCCAATCCGTAGCCATGCTAGCGCTCCATACATCGGATAGCAAGCTACGATTTCTCGTCTTGAGAATCATGGTCTCTGTAGTAGGCAACTGCAGCTCTTGAGTGAAATGCCGCGCTGTAAAGCTAAATCCAAACATGGTGCCCGCCATTGTTCTCGAATCGAATCAAATCAAATCAAAAATCTCTTCCTCGGGCTGTGACACATCTGCAATCGTCATGGCTTCCGTTTATGGCTTTCCACGTATCATTGACCGGGCTTGCTGGTGTACGTCTGGTGGTCGGCTGGGGATCGCATGCTCTGCTCTGATGCGCCATACGGCGAAGGCTCACCATACCACTGATTCCCATATGGATGTTGGTTCGAGATAGGTGACACTGATACCGAACCTGGACCCTGGAACATGTAGGGATGTTGCTGGCCATATGGCATCATCGGGTTCCCCATAGTCGCTGGATGGGGCGCAAGGGTCGAGGCTTGCGTCGCGTTGGAAGAGCCGTATGATGCTGTACCAGTCGGCTGCCCTTCGTGCGAAGGTTGCGGTGGGTATCCCACAGCTGAGGGTATATATCCTTGGCTTCCAACTTCTTGTATGTGGCCGTAAGACATTGAACGCGCCATTTGCGACTGATTCCACGCTTGCGCTTGTGCTTGATTAACAGGATATTGAAATGATCTCTCGGAAGGTTGCATTTGTGGTGCAGCTGCCAATGCTGCACTGTTGGGGAACGGAGCAAAGTCCGCGGTTGATGGTACGGTCGGACTTGATCGATAGTACTGTGACTGCATGCTGTCCCTTGCTCTGTTCATGGATGCGCTGGGCGAACTGAGGTCACCAACCTGCTCCCAATGTCGCTGACCGTCCGCTGGTGTGGGCTGAAATCCGTACTCCACTGGAGGCATTCCAATAGGATCGTGACTGGAGAGGGGATGGGATGGATGACTTGGTATCAGTTCACCCTGACTAGGAAACGTGCCTCCATGGCCAAGAGGTAGACCGAGTCCTGGTCCAGGAGGTGCATTAGAAGGGAGTGAGGGAAGTGAGGGAAAGCTCCCATATTGGCGACTACGTTCGAAGGGCCTTCCTGAGGCCAGCTCTGGAGGTGAGGGTGAGACTGCTGACGATGGGACAGATTCAGGTCCAGATTTGGGTCCAGTTTGAGATCGAGTATCTAGCATCTGCTGTTGGTCAACCGGATAGAAAACACACTCCTTCTTGAGCCGGATGCAATTATGGCATCGGTCTTGAGAGTCTCCTTCTGCAAGTAAGCATCGGATTTTCCTTCGACGACAATGGGCTGAACCACCAGTTAGCATCGCACATACAAGCCACTCGGCGCGTATTGACACGGCACAAGGGACGGGTGGCTACATCGGGGCGGCAAGGGAGGAGCATACCACATGCAATGGATATCCTTTGGTAGCCCAGCTTGTTGCGTTTTTTGTCTTCTGAGTCTGACATGCTGTCGGTTGCCGATTGCGGCGGGGTTGGATCAGAATTCGAAAGCTGTTCACTCGTGGTTAATATTGTGGTTGGCCTGCGCTTTTGAACACGGAACACCAGTGTTTGTGGGGCACCTTCAAAAGCAGGCGCCTTTGCACCAGTAAGAGCTCCCGGTTCGCTCAGGATGGGCGACGCTGCTGTGTCGTCTCCCACGAACACGAACACGGTAACGGGTGGGTGGCACCCATGCTGCGGCATGTGGTAGGACATACTTCTTGATTTGCGTCTGGGGTCCCGCACACGGGAGGTTGCCCAGCAGGATTGACAACAAAGAACGAACCTCAGATCCTAGATTGAGCTGCAGACGCAAAGTGGCATCGCCAGAAAGGAACGATGCTTGGAAAGGGTCGGCTCAGTCCGAAAACAAGTGATGACGAAAGGAGCATGCAGTAACGTGAACACCCAAAGACGGCACGTTATGGGAGACGCCACGTGCGGCGACCGGCTCCAGATATGAGATCGACTGTAGTGGCAAAAGAAAGGTGCAGGAACCAACGGGAGATCCCAATAAGACGTCTTGAGCGAACCATAAATGTGGCGCCGGCGAAAGGTTCGGCAGGGCACGAAGCGAGACACAGGGACGAGGCCTGTGCCGATATCTTTGGGGTACTCTAACATGACCTCCTCCAAAATGCATAGGAGTGCTATCCTGCATTCACGGTAGTCATTTCAGGTGGGCCTAGGGCTGTGATGGGAGACGGGCACGCCGAAAGGCATTGCTCGCCGCCTGATGTGGTAATGATGTGCACAACGCGTCAAAGACCGCTGGCGGGACTGCTGTGGCGAAGACCGGTGGTAGGAGTCGTGCGTGCATCTCCAGTACCCACTTTGCGATCCCAGGTCCACATTGGCTGCTGCGAGAGGGTCGACAGGGATTGCAGCATGGATCCCTCAATGCACTAGACGGGTCCAAGAGGATCCTTCTTGGCTATTGGTTGTGTGTGATTGATGAGCTCGAGGGCTTTTACTCACTCCTTCTTGATGCTTTCCCATCTCCATCCGATGGGCCGACACTACTAGCGCGCACGATAGCATCGCCATTAGCTCATGATTGTCAGCGTATATGTTCCCAATGTTGAGGATTGCATCACGTGCAGTTGTGCGCGTACTGGGCTCCTGCTGCTGCTGCTGCTAGGCAGGGCAAGAAAGAGCCCTGGCCGGGACCAACAACAGTACGCGGTCCGGACCAGTGAGGACCAAGATGCGAGTTCCAGATCGTCCAGCAGCCCAGCAGACAATCCTTGAAATGTGGCGCAGGCAGCCAAACGCCCCACGCCGCCCTACCGGGTAAGCAGATGAGATGACCCGGCAGTGCTATGGCCTCTCGGCTCGCAACCGGCGCTTCTGGGTGCATGGGAGTACATCGTTTCGCTGTGACAGCCGCCTGAATGCCGTGGCAGGCCTGGATGGGACATTTGGCATCCGACGTGCCGGCAAAAATAAGCCAGGAGCAGGCATCGTGGAAAGCATGAAGCTGGAGCTGTTTTCGGCCATTCTCGACCATGCATGCATGCCAATTATGGCGATCTGCCTCTCTAGCCACACCGAGGGCACCACTCCGCCAGAAGCACTCGGACATGCCGCCGTGTGGTGTACAGTCCCCCGATAGTCAGAAAGCCCGGGACTCCCATTGACAGTCAACGCTTCGCATACCTGCTAGCTCAACATACCTGTGTTTCGCGGTGTTTCGCGGCAAATTCGAAATATGTACAGTAATGCACATTCGAGTGGAGAGTCTCCACGGGCCAAAGTAAGCCCCTGCGTGCGCCCGCGCAGCAGCGAGTAGCGCAACTCCCATTACTCAAATCACGCTCTCGCACGATTTGGGGACGGAGTTAACCTATCTCCTGCTGCCGAGTTGCAGAAAGGTAAGAAACCTTGGACAGATCGCTGCAGCTGCGGCTCAGCGTGGGTCGCAGGATTCCACATCATCAGCTGTTTCACAACCAATACTAAGACGCGTGCGAAGTCCTTTTAGCCAGCCACTCGCAAGCTTCAGGAGTCCGCTGCAGGCATTGCTGACTCATCTTTTTGCTTGCCCAGAACGAACATGCCTCGGTTCAGGCGAGGATTCAAACTAGGAAGCGTACTAGTATAACGGCGCCAGAGCGAGCAGGAGATGGTGCTTTGGGCTAGGTGAGGTACCGACGCTTGGCCAGTAGTGCCGGCGCGCCGTATGGCAAGATTCCTCGACTAACACCTCCAGTAGTAGTCCTGCTTCTGTGACCAGCTCACTCTCCGCAATATAACCGCTATCAACGTAGGACACTCGCCAAGGCAGTATAGAGCCTGACTCTGGAAGGTTGAAGAGCTAACTCTCGCGCATACCAGCATTTTCTCCTACGTCCGGATGCACAGAGAACTTGAGTTGCACTTCCATCATCCGAACCCACTCCGCCAGTGCGATCAATCTGTCTGTGCTACGCCGCCCTTTGACCCCTTGACACACTGGAGCTCACGAAAAGCAGCAGCTATAGATGGTCTTCGACAAATCATTCACAGGTGACTGCCGGTAAGACGTCGTTACAATCAATTCAGCGATACGCTTCTCAAAGGTCAAGTCACAAGGCGCAAGCTACACAGATTAGAGTTACGCGATGCTGTTGTGGCTGATGTGGCTCAGTCCCAGAAATCGGTTCCGACGATCTTCTCATCGGCGTCGGCACCGTCCCCGCATCGTTGACGTTGAGACATGAACGCTTCTCCTAACGTGTGGACCTTTGAATTTTGGAGGATTACACGAGACCAAATATTGCGTGTTGTATTTGGGACCCAACGAGGTGCACACAGTGCAATCTACCACCAGTGAGACAATGTTTTGCTTTTGTGATGAAGTCCTTTGACCACCGTGCTACGGGTCGAAGAGGACATTCATTAGTGTTCAAGGTTGCTGGCTCACGTGATGCCTAGTCAGCAAACTCTGTCTTGTCAAGGTTCGCCTCACAAAACCTGCCAGAGATATCGTGACCTGTCTCTCAGTTACACCATGAGATCTACAGTAGTGCTAACATGAACGGGGAACGGTGCGCGCTCCTTCTTCCTGCCCCCGGCGGCATCTCGGTCACTCCACATCACAGACACACCTTTCCCTTTTCGGGCATTCGAAGAAGATTGATTCGCGAGCAACGCGAGCTCACTCGCTAATATAGTGAGCTTGCATACTCGCAGAAGCTGAAAGTTGCTCATCTCCGTCGTTTATCGTATTCCTTTGATTTTCCGGGGTCGCCCTTTCTACGCGATTCGGCTTAGCGTTAGCAGCGTTTTCCTTTTGCGGAAGTGCTGCGTCGCTGGACGCCCTGCTGTGTGTCGCTCCGAGTCGTGTTACACTCGAGCACCAGGATCTAGTATACTATCGTGTGGCGGGACTTACAGGTCACCGATTGATGCTTTGTGATATTGTGATCTGATAAAGAAGCAAGTCGTTATTGTGGCTGGAAGCTGTCTCGATGGGAGCGACAACTAGTAAGAAGCAATCTGGTTAGCTATGCAAGCTTGCACGTTGATAATTTCGTGAATGTTAGTAGCATACGACCGTCCGGCATGGATGACAGTGTCGCCATCTAGATATCACAGC
Source organism: Cladosporium sp. BSL10 (assembly GCA_001553865.1). NCBI lineage: Eukaryota > Fungi > Ascomycota > Dothideomycetes > Cladosporiales > Cladosporiaceae > Cladosporium > Cladosporium sp. BSL10. Next base: position 23,155 of record LJJI01000115.1, read on the forward strand.
CTGGCCCATACGAAGCAACGCGAACTGAAGTCCTTGTCACCTTGGTCGTGTACACACATATCTCGGCTTTAACTCCGATGTTAGAAGCAAATGACGAATCAATGACACTGATTATCTGTGTCACAACCAGCCCCTCAGATATCGTCCTTTGACACCAATATCACGCAGCTCAGGTGAACAGAGTCGAAACCCGTTGTCGATGTGATTGAGCCAGAGGCCTGGACGCTTCGGAAAGCCGGGCCAGATTTCAAGGTTCTGGGCTATGTAGGCAACACGTGAATCCTGGAGGACTTGCGTGCTCAATGAACAGCGACTGGTGGACCTTGATGTGACTGGAGAGGAACTCGACACGAACGATGTTTGAACTACTTTGGTTGGCTCCAAACACGATAGTCAAAGTTATAGCTTGATTGGGGTCAAGCATCGCAAGATGATCTTAGGCAGGGCTGCGGTCCGATCTTGATTTGCTTGTGGTTGGGCTGGGGGCAATAGGCAATGCGAATACCATGATTCAAAAAGTACATTTCTAGAGATCAGATGAGGTTCGCTGAGCATCCCCCTGCTGCAGATCTGGGAGAACTTCGAGGCTGCAGTGCAGCAAATCGGCCAAGTTTGCTTTTCGTGCCTGATATTGTCCTTTGATTGCGGCAAGAAAATCGGTAGTGGTTTTGAACGGATCTTCAATTAGTCCAGTATGACTGCGCCCAGCACTAGACATGCTCAAAAAAAAGCAACTTCGTATTGTCTGTTGTAACGGTTCGTCCTAGGTCTGAGAGACGGAAATGCTGAGCCAGTTCAGCGAGGTGCTACTGGAAACGATCTTTGGTTGAGATTTTCGTATCATTTTGCTGACGTGCAGCAACGCATGATGCGTATTATTGGCACCGTGCGTCTCGTGGTCCTGATCTGCCAGCGCAGCAAAAATGATGGTAGATACAGTATCTGGTCTGATGATGCACGTCGTTTGTGGCCATAGAGGGCTTGTCAACAATCTACAATACACCTCCAGAGCGATGATGGTCAATGACATGGCACGATATGATATCACAGCCTCGGTTTCGTCCGAGTTGTGAAACGTTGCAACAAGCAAGTACAGCAGGATGTAGGTCACAAACACCCTGGTGCAAGGTAGCATCATTGTGTATGCTGCAAAACGCCATCACGTGGAGAAGACATCGTCGATGGTCCCATCGAAAGTAGTGCATGCCAATGAGGAGATACTATGGCTGGTCTGGCCGTGTGCCTTGGACAAGATCAGCCTGTTCTAGCCATGCTGAGCCAGGTATCTAGGCGCCAGCTTTCTGATATTCACCATCATTATGACGAGCTTTTCAGGCGACGAGGAGGAATAGCTCTGGCCAAGATGCGCGTGGACGTACAAGCGGGCGCAGGTGACCGCCAGGAGGCTTGAGAGACTTCGTGGCAGTTCACGTTCCCCCACTATAGAGGTGCCCTCAATGTTGATGTGACGTCAGAGCTCCTACATCGTTCACTCACTTGCACATGTTAGCCCCGCCTGAAGACGCATCTCTGTTTGGAGATGATGGGATCCTTGGGATATATAAACCGTCTCTGTCTGCTCCTCTTCTGCCATCCTAGCACAATCGCATTCTCAATACCACATCGACAACCTAAACAACAAACAACAAATCCATCCTATCACCTTCACCATGTCTGACGCTCTGTGAGTATCCTCCAACAAGTTTCACGGGTTACAGCTTTCGATCGAAACGTCTTTTCTAACAACCTCTCAGCCGCCAATCCACCACCGACAAGGCTGCCTCCAGCCTGAAGCCCGACTCCCAGAAGTCTGGCCTCGAGCAGGCTGGTGACTCCATCAAGAACACCGCCGACAACGTTGCCGGCTCTGTTCAGCCTTCCGGCGAGAAGTCCGCCACCCAGAAGGCCACCGACTCTGTCTCTGGCACCAATGACAACGCCTCCAAGCAGGGCCAGTCTGTCCTCGACTCCGCCTCCGAGACTGTCGGCAACGCCGCTCAGTCCGCCCAGGACGCCCTTGGCCTCGGCAAGAAGTAAACACTTCTTCCCATGAGGACCTGACGCCACCCTCCCACCAGCCGGCCTGATACCTTTTGCTTCAGAATGGATACCCGGAATTTGCTTCCACCAGTTTTGGTCGGTCGGAGGATCTGAGGGGCGGAGCATTTCATGATACGATTGCATGATGTTTAAATAAGTTAATCACGAATCAACTGTCTAAATCAACTGTGTCTTCCACGTGTTCTCTGTCCCAGATCTGAACTTTGAACCACCTAGATTTCGCAGATCTCTGTGTTTTGGTAGGTGTGTCTTGCAGAAACCGGTTTTCATGGCCATGGGAAAGCACGTCCGCAAACTCTCTTTGCGTTCACCTCTTTCGGTTAGGTTTGTCATGTGTGTCACCTTCTGGATCGGGTCAGGTGAAATTACAAGGTTACGCATGTTTGATGTCGCTTCTAACGAACCTACTGGAAACCTTCGCTATCCATACAGTACACCGTATGGGGGTATTGTAAGCTAGACCGCTGCCGCGTGTTTGATGTAACCGATGATGTCCGCATCATCGATATCAGACACACCAAGCAACTTATTGTCAACCTCCGCGAACTCTGGCGCATGCTTGGCGGAGAAGATGGCGCTCTCCAACGTCTTGAGAGCCCATCCCATGATATTGCCCGGCTCTCGCTTAAATATCTTAAATCCCTCTTTCATGCCGGCTCCCGTGCTGCTCTCGGTCACAGTCCAGCCGTCTTCGCCCAAAGCTTTCTTTCCCAGCTCCAGCAAACGCTTCTGCGTCAACACAGCGCCATGAATTCGTACAGCGCGATTGGCAGTTTCTTCCGGGTGCTTAAGCACACCTACGACGCCTTTGGCTACAGCGTGAAGAGGCGTGGTACTGTATGGCGTCTCGCCGCCATCGTACAGCACGAGCTTCTTGTTCTTCGCATCGATCAAGAAGCCATAGTCAATAGCCCAGTCCAGGAAGATGCTGTTCAGCACAAAGGTGTAAGTCACCTCGCCATTCGTATCTTTGATACCCTCCTCCAGCAGCTTCTGAATGGCGATCTTCTGGAAGTACACTGGCAGCTTCTTGTTCGCCTCTAGAAACGTGTCGGACCCGAATTCTGAGGGAATGATTCGGTAAACTCGCGCCGCTATGGCTGCTTTCATGAGGATGTCCTGGGACGATATGACTTCGGTTGCCAGAGTGGAGATGAGCGCATCCTGGCCTTGGAGCGCAGTAGTGAGATTCTTCTCGGAGGTGTAGTCTACTTTGACGACTTTGACGCCAGTCGGGAATGTGCTGGTGCTGTCTTCGCGGGTAAGCACAGTAACAGTGAAGTTGCTATCAAGGAGATGCTCAAGGACCGGCTTGCCGAGACTGCCGCTGGCACCGGCGAGAGCGACTTTGATGATGGTTGGCATGGTGAATTTGTACTTGTTGCAATCGAAGACAGGCAACTCGTGATAGATGGAAGGTTCCGTGGTGCTCGTAAGCGCTCAGCTGTTGGCCATGTCCCAGTGCTGCCTTCATATACTCATGAGGGGAACAAATATATGGTATAGGTCGTCAGTCAGCGACCGGATCCCTCGAGCTCTCAGCGGTCCGGTGGACTTGTGCAAGCTGACAACGCATGCATAGGCGACGCGACCAGGAAGGAGGTCGAGACATGATCGGGATACACTGTACACGACCAGAGGTACAGCGAAAGGATCATGCGTATCTCCGAGCATTGTCAGCATTATCTACCAGACGTGCTGGTGCTCCAAGGGCAGCTTTGTCAACACGCGGAAACGGAGACGGCATCGACATTGAAAACAAATGCTCCGTCCGCAGAGATTCAAGGGTTCGGGGTTGAGTTTCATTGTAGGCAGATGTAAATTGGTTCTTGTAGATTTACACTTGCGGTAATTGCTTCCTGATGTCCGGGTGCATTTTTCAGTATTCTTCCATGATCTGTAGCCGTTCGCATGGTCATTCTGTTACATACAAATCTTTCTGCATTATCATCTTGATTTAGTGCTACGATAGCAGATTTTCGCATGGAAGCACCGTTGCTCAACAATTCAGTCGATTGTACATATCATGCATATCTGAAGCGATGAAGGTTCATTTTCGTTGCCTCTAGGCACACAGGTTGTTACTAAGGTCTGAATACTTTAGATCTACATGTAGTGATATCTTGACAGTGCTTGATTGATTTTAACTTGTTACATGAATGTCTTTCGATCGAAATTTGCATCGATCGATATGGTAATTAAACGGCGCTTTGGCGGAGTGGTTAACGCGTTGCCCTGCTAAGGCAATCTCCTCGGAGGCGTGTGTTCGAATCACACAGGCGTCGATTCTTTTGGCTTCCTTTTGCCGACTGGTCATTTCGGAAGTCGGATCGAATGGCATTTTGCCTCCAACAGGAATCCCAGCCACGCATTACCATAACCATTAGCTTAGTCTTTTCCCGTCCCGATGTTCGCGTGTCTGCTGAGCATCCGCAAACTTCGACTGTACATGTCGAAACTGCCCTTGTGATGCACTCCATTCTGATCTAGTCCGCAGATATTTGGCACGTCAAGCAGAAGGAATAGCTTGAGTCGGTATCTTACTCTCGCCGCCACACTGAATCGGAGGTCGTATCGATCGCGGTGTTCAAATAGCTGACGATCACAAGATGGGTTTAGCTTTCGTGGAGCTCATAACGTCCCGCGCGAGCCGGGCACGAGGTTCGACAAGCTACGCGTATTCCAAGGTTTGTACCTTTAGCTACAGTATTACTACCATCTCTCGCTGCGATTTTTAGAATATCCACAATCTGACCACAGCCTACATGCTGACGCCCACGTCGTGTATGGCGGTCGTTGGTACCCAAATACAAAGCCCACAGCGTCCAATCGGATGGCTGATTCCACACTCGCACTCGCTGCACACTGCGAAGCGTGGATGAATAGGGAGACAGCGCTCGCTTCCGAGCAAGCCGGGTTGTGAGACAGACAGCTTCTCACGAGCTCGAGCTGGCAAGAATCAAGCTTCATGGATCAGCATCGTAGATGATGCTGCGTGGTCTTGGCAGTAGGGCGGAGGACGCAAAGTGCACAGGTTTAGACGTTCCTGCAGTGCTTTTCCCCTCGGGATTGACACATGCAGCTGTCATGGTGAGGTGCATGGACGAAGAGATATGTCTGTGATGCGGCTCCGAAAGGAGATCAACGACATTGCGGAGGGCGGACGATCTTGTGTGCTCTATCTACTACAGCGTATCGGGAAGATGGATACCCTTCAAGACAGAAAATCATGGCCAACACTTTTGCAAGACTCGAGCATATCCCAGACGTTAAGAAGGTTAGATGACGCTACGATTGGAGTTTGCGGGATGAAGGTGAGATGTGGGGTGTGCGCGGCACGATGATGCGGAGTACCAAGGTTCTTGGTCCTCCCAGTACAGGGCTGATTTGTGTGTGCTGGTGGCTGGTGGTACAGCGTACAGTAGCAGTGAGTGGCTGGTAATCTTTTCGCTTTGGCTTGGGCCGCGGACGCAAGGCCAGGAGTTCGAGGGAACAGCGCATGCATAAGCGCGAGAGCGAGAGAGCCCAGACGTAGGCATTCGTGGCGATGGCTGGTTGAGGAGGAAAGCAGCGGGCAGAGTAAGCGCTTCAGAAATGGCTCGCTCCTCTCGCGGCACGACGACCCTTGTTCCGATGGACGCGCGATTCATGTCGTTTCTGTCTAAGGAATGGAGAAGGGATTACTCCAGCGGAGAGAATCAACAACCGTGCGAGATAGCACAACGTCGGCATCGACCGCGTTCTGCTTGCTTGTATTGGGCACGGTAGGCACGTCAATGGCCGCGGAGCAGACATGGCCAGTTGGCCAGCAAATAGCTGAAGATGGCTTGCAGGTGCAGGGTTAGTGCAGTTTGTTATGCGGTGAAGGCATTTGTGAGAGAGTTTAGTAGCTAGCTTGCCGCCCACGCATTCATTCGTTAGCGGCGCTTGTCGCCTTGAACTTCAAGCCGCCATCCTCCGGGCGTTGATAAGTCGTGCATGTGCCGACCGTTTGATGCGCATATCTTTTGCTGCACGCCCACTCTTCATCTTGCCCTGGCCGTATGTCTCAGAGCTGGTGAGAAGGTATCCTTCGCTTGGGACTCTCTAGCAGTCTTCGTCGCAAACTCCAACCCGTCCACCCATATGGCTCCTTCCTAGCTGTCTCATCACCTGCAAGGGAAACAGCGATACGGAACCTTGTCCACCACATCCACCAGACTGAAGAACATTTGGAAAAGACACTCCGCTTCAAACCGCTCACAACACTCGAGCCACGCCTCATCGTCGACTCCTTACCAAACAACCGCTCTCTCATTCACCACATCCTGACTGTTCCTATCAAAACACTGCGCTGACTGCGCGCGTACGACACCCGGACTGGGTGACGGCCTCGCAATCCTCGTTTGTCCCACATCGCTGTGCGAAAATACTCTCAGTCTTATTCGACAACATGATCTCGCGCTTACAGCCAGCAAGGCTGGTTCTGTTAGCCCTTTTGGCATGCCTGCGTACGGTGCTCGCAGACGACACGCGCTATATCACATATCAAGGCGAAGATGGAGAAACAGTATATCTGGCGGACAACAGGCGGCCAGCTTTGTATACTGGGAACTTCGGAGACTGCCTAGGTGGCAGCTTGATCAACGTCACCCGCTTCGATGCCGCGTATTACAAGGACAACATGACCGTGCAGTTCCATTTGGCAGGAAACTCGGACCTTAGAAGCGAGGCTTTGATGATGTATATTGGAGTCTACGCATACGGAGAGAGCAGGTTTGACCTGACTTTCAATCCTTGCGATGCCAATATCGCCAGGTATCTATCGCTGCTTAAATGTCCATGAATTTTGTGCTGACTTCTGCAGCTTATGCCCGGCCAACAGCAGCGTTCCCATAACAGCAAGCGGAATTATTCCCATCAATCAACAGGACGTTGCAAACATTCCTCCAATCGCTCTCTCAATACCTGATTTCGAAGGCGAAGCGATCCTTCGTATATTTGCGAACAGTACTGAAAGCGAAATCGGCTGCTATAGTGCAGTCGTGACTAACGGTGCTACATTCTCACATCCAGAATCAGTGGGTTCTGTGCTTGGAATTTTCACGTTCGTTGCAATGCTCGCTTCCTTCGCGACAGCGATTTATGGCGAGGCCGTACCAACTATGCGGCTACACTATGCGCACTCTCTATCCGTCGGCGTTGTCTTTGCTGTTTTCCAACATGTCTTCTACACCGGAGCACTATCGATGAACTGGCCTTCAATACTCGTTGCTTGGTGGAGTAATTTTGCATGGGCAGGCGGCATGATCCGCACCGACACCATGCAACACAGCATCGATCGGCTCATCGGCAACAATCTCGGCAACACCTCTTCAGTAGGCGCTGCAGCCACCGGTACCGCAAACGAAGATCTCGGAGGCGGCTACGACATCAGTCAGATTTACAAACGTGCCCTGGGATTTGGAGCAAAGCGGGGTTCGAGCTTCGCCACCAACCACCCGGGCATGCGAGACATCGCTTCTGAAATCTACAAGCGAGATTACTCACTCGTACTCAAGCGCGACATTACTCGCAGAACAGCTGTCAACGCGCTTTTGCGCCGAGAGGAGGAACTAGCAGACACGAGTGATGGGTTCAAATGGTACGGTCATCCTGTCGAGGCTGGGTTGCCCTTACCTGGCAATTTCTCTGGATTCGCCGGCACTCTTGCACAAGAGGAAATTCGCGCCAGTAATGCATTCATGACTGGCTTCCTGTGGTTCCTGATCATACTGGTCCTTGTTGTGGCTGCGACAATTGCCTTCAAGTGGGTGCTCGAAGGTCTTGCTCGCGTCAAATTGATCAAACAAGATCGTCTTGCCTTTTTCCGTCAACATTGGCTAGGCTACAGTGCGAATGTTGCTCTGCGGACATGTTTCATTGCTTGGTTCATGATAATGTTCCTTGCCATCTTCCAGTTCACGTACAACTCTTCTGGAGGCGTTAAAGCTGTTGCGGCTATTGTATTCCTCATCTTCCTGATCGGAATGTCTGGCATCGCAGCATACGCTTGCTGGTATAAGGTACAGAGGAACAACGGCGCGACCGAGGGCAGCACACTAGAGCGCAAGAAGCTTTTCGGCAAAATTCCCTGGATCCGTGTCAGGAAGATGAATCGTGCTGCGGTGGCACAGCCCGAGCGAGAACAGCCACAGGCTGCGGATGCCGATGACAAGACGCAAAGTACGTCTTTTTGGAAGAGAATGAATTCTCATTACAGCATCACCACTGGCGGTGAAGAAAGGACTAATATTCACGATGACGAGGACTACACTAAGAAGTTTGGATGGCTCGCTGCCCGCTTCAGACGCACACGCTGGTGGTTCTTCGTCTTCTGGCTGATGTACGAATTTATCCGCGCCTGCTTTTACGGTGGTGCTTCTGGCCACCCTTTGACTCAAGTGTTCGGATTGCTGGTCGTAGAAATCCTGGCTTTCGCATTCGTCATCTGGGCACGACCTTTCGAAGGCATGCGACTCAATATCTTGGTCGTCTACTGTCTGGGTTTCAGCAAAGTCACAAGTGTGGCTCTCAGCGCCGCGTTCGATATTCGCTTCAACCTCGAGCGCATCACTACCACGGTCATCGGAGTCGTCATCATTGTCATTCAAGGCATTCTGGTCATCATTACGATGATTGCAATCATTGTCAGCATCATTTCGAGTTACATGTCTGTTTCGCGTAACAGGGAGGAGTTCCGCCCCAAGAAATGGCACGGATTGCGCGACAGGTACTTCAACCATCTCGACAGAGTGGTTAACGACATTCCGAAAGAGCCCAAGGTCAAAGCGGCTCCTGAGCCAGAACCTGCAGAGAAGGACCCTTACTTTGAGATGAAAGCCATGCGCAGACTTGGAAAGATCGAAGACGACGACCCAGACCCAGTCAATATCGATGAATCTCAGAACCAACTGCCGGCGCAATCGGTTGCAAGCTTCAAAGACAATACGGAGTCGTCAGCGCCATTGATGGGCAGAGGTCCAGCTGGCACGGCATCCCCTGCTCGACGCAGCCGCGCTACCAGCGCAGCGAGTCTGAGCCACAGCAATCTTCCGTACGGCGCTCGACCCCACCGTGCTTCATGGAGCCAACGTGACTTCTCCACACACTCATACAACGCTGATGCCGACACTTCATTTGTACCCGTGGACATGTCCCGGACGCTTCCCGACGAAGACGCCATCTCCCCGCCCAGATCCACCGCTCCAAGTCGCACCCCCTCTCGCGGCCCTCCACAGCTCCGTAGTCAGGTCTCCACCGAATCCATGGGCATCGGCGGCGATATCAGCTCCCGCGACATGATTGGCAAAGTACCAGCGCCCACCATGCGCCCGCGCGCAGGCACTTGGAACTCCCGACACAGCGCCCGCAATTCCATGAGCGGTGGCGAATACTTCTACGACGCTTCGGAAACGACGCTGTCCGTTGGTGATATCGGCGGCCACCGCGCATCCGGCGCCAGAATGCCGCTCACCCCTGCTCAGGAGAACGAAGAGTACATGTCTCGCGGTCACGGGTCGAGTGACAACGACACGACGAGATGATTTTGTTTAGGGAAGAAGGAGCAGAAAGTGGCGTCTCTTTTTCTCGATCTTTCTTTCCTTTTTTAAGACATTGACGATTTTCCTAGCTATTACATGGTGCATTGAGCATTGGCGCGAAGAGGCGGACTCCTTCCATCGGGATCCTTGTTTTCTGTTGTTGTTTTTCTGCATTTTGCCTGGTTTCAGGATTGGTCTTCGAGTCTCACAGCAGCACTCGAATTAACGAAGATGACGACATAGGGTTTTGGCTTTCTCAAGCTGGAGGACAGGAAGATGGACAACCGGAGGGGATATGGCTTCTCCTTTGACGTTGCTTGCTGGGATCATGCAAGGTTCTTGTCTAATTAATTACACTAGAGTCAGGATAGTGCGAAGCCAGATGGGGAGCTTTCAAGAGCTTTTTACACGAAATTGCATTTGTGCTGATACTTTACAGATTAGCCGTTCTGAAGATCAGGATTGCATGTTGCTGCTGTCGTTATCGTTACTGTCCCCATGCTTAGGCTAGCTTTTGCTTTTCTGTTATGTTTTCGACGATGTCTCATTCATGAGTACAGCATCTGTCTTTGAGCAACGAGCACCCACAGCTCCTCTCCGCTCCCCAGCCTCAGCATCGGCATCCTCGCCCTTCTCCAACCCTCGCTCCACCCGCCTTTCCCTCGAAACCCTCGCTCCACCCGCCTTTCCCTCGAAACCCTCCTCCATCTCTCGCTCTCAGCAGGTGTCAAGCCAAGATACACCTCCACCGCCACCGAATGGACAACGAACGCAAGCAACCCAGCCATACCGAAACCCATCTGCAAGCCCGCCATGGCCTCCGCCACGCTCTGCGGATCGTAGAGATTGGCTTTCACGGCCGTCCAACCACTCGGGTCGGCTTGACACGCTGCGAACTTGCCGCTTGCGTCGGGATCTGGACGGGCGGAGTATGCGGCTCCGGCGTAAGCGATCTGCTCGCATGAGATTGAGGTGTAGTAGCCACCTGTGCGGCCGATTATCACGGCCGAGACGGGCATGATCATGCGGACGGTGATGGGGCTGCCTAGGTAGGCCCACTGTTGGATTGGAAAGCATTAGCTGTCTGCCATGCGCTCGAGGCGTGCTTCTCGAGAAAGAATGGAAGACTCACGCAGCGCAGCATCCACGCTCAGTGCCGTGCGATCTGCAAGCGTTTGATGCTCGTTCAGGCCATGGCCATGCTCACGCTCGTGGCCAAAGCGAGCAGCCCGACAAACATCTGCGTCTCGACGGTCCCGCCGAACGACCTACGCGCGACCATGAGGCCCGAGGCATTGGCCAGAGTGACCAGCGATATAAGCACGTAGCCGTTGATGCGGTGCAGTACGAGCGCTTTGCGCCTCAGCACAGGCGTAAACTGCACGGCTGCCAGGATGCCAGCGGGGATGACGACGGCGAGGTGGAGGATTATGCCGGCGCGGTAGAAAGGCTGGCGGAAGTAGAATCATTCTCCCGGCGCAGCATTCTCGCGGAAGTAACTGTCGACGGCCAGATATGGCGTTCGAGCGAGGCAGAAGCCGAACATGGCGCCTGCGAGATGGAGCCAGAGCAATGCATTGTAACCTTTGCTGAAGCCAAGGGTGGTGTAGGTCTTGCGGAACGCGCGGACAATGGTGTTTGGGGGTTTGGTTTCATGGGATTGGGAAGGCATTGTGATATACGGATTGATGGATCTCTACGAGATGCTAGAGTAGGGAGCTTTCAATGCGAATGCTGTGCATGAGATTTGTGAATGCGAGAGACTTTGACATTCTTGTAGCACTGGAGTATGGGCACTCATGCCCAGACAGTGATGCGACAGCCAGATACACAAAGGTCGATGTTTGCGAGAAGAACCAAGAGATTGGGGTTTGAACAGAATGGTGTAAGGTGTAGTTGCTTGGCTCGCAATAACTTCTACGTTAGGCATAGGCTTGTGAAAGATGCATACCTTGGCAGACTACACGTGAGGTGAAGGATCCCAATCTTTCTTGGCAGAGCAGGGAACTATTGTTGTGATTGAGATTTAGCAGGTCTTGTCACTGGAAAGCAGACAAGACTGGTGCAAGGCTATAGCTGATACGACCTATGCATATAAAGCCACAATATAAGATCATAGGCGCTCAAGCGCAGCATTTCAAGGCCACAACGCATCCCGACTATGACTTCTGGTATCCAGAAACAAACCATTCGTGGTACCCACTCCCGATATCGACAGGCTCGCTGGTCTCAACGCCGTTGTCTCCTCTTCCACTGGGAACAGTCACAGTTGCTCGTGTGTTTGGCGGTAATTGCACTTCCAAGTGGAAGCCATTCCTGTGTGCAGCAATGGCGTCTTCGTTGGACTCAAAGTACCAGCGTACACTGACTTCGCCGTATCGGCTGATATACCTCGAGTTGGCAGAGGTGATGTTGCCACCGGGAATGGGTGCGACATTAACGCGCTTCCAGCCTGGCTCCGCGGGCGAGAGTCCACCGATGTTTGTGTGGATCCAGTCGCTGACTGAACCAAATGCGTAGTGATCTGTGAGACAGTGTAAGGAGATATTACCACAGGATTTTGGAAGAGTATACTCACTGAAGGACGTCATCTCTCCTGCGTTGACGGATCCATTGGGCTCCAAGCTGTTCCAGCGCTCCCAAGTGGTAGTTCCGTTCATGGCGACTTGATAGAGCCACGATGGCACCTGGGTCTGTAGCAACATGCTGTAGAAGTCGTCGGCTCCGCCAATCTTAGTCAGTGCCGCGCCAAGTGCTGGTGTTCCAGCAAAGCCAGTGCCTACAAGGTAATCATTGTCTGCGACAATCTGTCGGAGCTTGGCGCCTGCTTGATTTGCTTCCTGCTCTTCAGGAAGAAGAGCAAAGTTGACGGCCAATGCATATGCAGTTTGGGTCTCGTTCGCAAGTGAGCCATCGTCCGCAACCCACGTATTGTGGAACTCTGTAAGCAAATCGTCGCGCTGTCCACGGTACTTGCTAGCAAGGTCATCACGGCCAAGATCCTGGCTGATGTTGGCCAAAAGCTCGGTCATCCGGATAAGATAAGAGTCGGCAACGAGAAGTACTGCAGTGGTTGCAGCGCCAGGGTCATCAGGCGGCGACTTTGGGTCCAGCCAGTCGCCGAACTGGCGGCCTGCCTTCCACAAGCCGACCTCGTTCCTAGGAATGCCTGTATCGATCCACGCCTGAGCACTGTCATATTGTTCCGCGAGCATGGCCAGGTCGCCGAAAGCCTGGTAGTAATTGTAAGGGTTCGCCACCACCACATCGCCCCATACCGCGGCTGGCTCAGTGAAGTTGCTGGCTGGGACAACTGGCACAGTGACCGGAGGGATCATAGAAGCAGCCTGTTGCTCAAACCAGATATCCTTGTGCCAGCCTCGCCAGAAGCCGGCGGTATCGTAAAGGTAGTTGGCTGTTGTTGCGAAAGCATGCGCGTCACCTGTCCAACCCATGCGCTCATCTCTGTGGATGGAGTCAGCGTCAATATTGCTGGCCTTGATCACTAAGCCTACCTTTGAGGACAGTCGGTCGGGATGCTAAGGAAATTGCCTCTGTGATACTGTCAGTTCCTGCATTTCGCAGAAGGGTAAAAGATTACTCACTTCATCGACCATCGCACGTTGCTGTGGAACTTGTTGAGGAGAGGGTTCGAGCACTCGAACCAGCCGGTCTGTTCCATGTCGCTGTGCACCACGACTGCAGTGACAGCGTTCTCAGAAGAAGCCGGATCGAAACCATCGAGCTGGGCATACCTGAAGCCGTGGAAAGTGAAGCGCGGCTCCCATATTTTTGGCTGGTCATCTGCAAGAATGATCGTGTCGGCCGCTGTAGCATTGCGCAATGGTCTCAAGCTAAGCTCTCCATCCTCCAAGACCTCGGCATGGTGTAAGGAGATGTTAGTGCCAGCCTGTCCAGACACGTTCAAGCGCAGCCATCCAACAAGCACTTGACCAAAATCGACGATAGTCTTGCCCGACGGTGATGTTTGGATCGAGACCGGTCTGACCTCTTCCATTTTCCGAACAGGAGGCCCATCCGCCGGCACCAATGCGCCTTTGAGTGGTGGGAGTTGCTTAACTGCCATCCAATCACTGTCATCAAAGCCAGGGGAAGACCAATCATCGTCGAGCTCAAGCCTGGCATCGTACTTTTCTCCGTCATAGATCTCAGAAGTGATGATAGGCCCAAGGGAGGCATGCCAGTCTTCATTCGAAGCGAAGGAGTGCTTCACGCCATCATCTGTTGTGACGACCACAAGTGCTAGTAATCCCAGTGTGTCACCATAGATATTGCGACTGCCACCGCCGAAGCCCAGTCGACCAGAGTACCAGCCTTCGCCAACTATGGCACCGATCGCGTTGTCACCATCACTAACCAGTTCCGTTACATCATAAGTATCATAAACGTGTCGGTAATCGTACGACTGCCAGCCTGGGGCAAGCACATGGTCGCCAACCCTTTTGCCATTTATCTCTGCCTCGTAGACTCCTAGGGCGGTGATGTAAAGGCGGGCCGAGGTGATGTTGCCATTGATGGTAAAGTCGTTCCGGAAGTGAATGGGTCTCTTAGGGGCATCGACTTCAGTCTCCCGAGCGGCTGCGATTGGTACTGCATCGCCCCAATCTTCAGCACTGAGGAGACCAGTTTCGACGGATGCCCAATCAGACCAGTCGGTGGAGGGCTGTCCTTCAAGTCCATGCGCTCTCACCCGAACGTGAGCAGATTCGGCAGACTTCAACGCCTCGCCAGGCCATGGCACGTATATCGAGTCTGTAGAGTTCACGCTGTACACGTTGGGGACTCCATGATCGTCTCGCTCGACTTCCAGATCGTATGAGCTTTGTTCCCAATTGACGACATTGCCTTCGAACCTCCAGGATATCCGAGGCTGGGATTCTGCAATACCCAGCGCTTCGCGGTGGTGTTCAAAACTGATATGGGAGAGCGAAACGGACATTGTAAATGGCACGTATGCTCCTGATACTCCTGTTTCGACATCACAGTGTCTTTTGTAGTGCTATTCAGTAGCAGTCCTCGGGACGATTGCCACCGAGTATTTGGAGATCATCTGCCGGTCGAGCATCGAAATTGCCGGTGACGAAAAATTATCTGGGCACCCCCGCATTGTAAATGTACGCTATAGTCAATTTCGCCCTTAATGTGTATGTGGTCAGTCGCTCATGTGAGCTGATGCGGAGTAGTTAGGTCTACGTAGCCTTGGCTGACCGGAATTGCCGACTTCTCTCGTCGCGACAATTCGACTCGATCCAGAGACTGTTGCAGAACCTCGGGCTAACGCAATTCCGGGCTCAGATCACAATGGTCAATTTATTACTACGAAAGGAAAGAAGTCCGACTAACGCGAAGCATGCTCGCTCTCGATGCGAGATCCTCGCATAAATGTATCGACGTCTGTTGTCGAAGATGTCCTCATAATCAATGGTCAGCACACGACATTGACCTTCATATTGAACACCATTTGGACTAGTAACGAGCCGCTTCTTCGACTACCTGTTGATCGATCCATCTCACCACGCGAGACCCTACGCAGTCCTTTTTCGGAATTCGCTTTGTTTCAGTGGTATCCAATCTGTTTTTGTATATGGTCCGTCCTGGGAGGATGTAACATCAATATAGGTGCATGCTCGGCCAGCGTTCGCTTTCGGTGGAACCGCTTTCGTTACGAATGTCTGGCACATAGTGAGAATGCTCGTTGTGGCTAAGGGACAGCGAACCACGATACATCGTCGTTGCTCCGTCTTCTCTGTACTTTGCGATCTCAATCTGCTACTCACGTTTGACGAGCATGACAGGTCCAACGTAATCATGCCTGCCCTTGAAGAAGTAATACACACCGGCAACAATGAGCACCCCACCAAACATGGCAGAGGACCAATTCCTAGAGAGCGACATCAGCTGTGTGTACCTGCTTCGGGTTCCCAAAGGCTTACATAGACTCTGTAGTGACCGGGTAGTAGAGTGGCCACGTGTAGAAGAAAAGCATTGGCGTCGTAGAGCAGAGTGCGAAAATGTTGACTACCAAACCCAAGCGCGGGCCAAATGACCAGCGTCTGTGAGGCAACGGCTCTCCGAAGAAGCGACGCCAAATAAGGCAGCCGATTGTGATGTTGTATGAGAACAAGATAGAGACTGTGCCCAGGGAGTTGAAGGCGTTGAAGGCGGTATACGATCCTGCACGTATAAATGTCAGCATGTGGCGGCTTGGTACTCAGATACGATAAGACTGCTTGTGAAGAAGCCTACCAAGGTTGATCAGTGATAGTATGCAGGTGAACAGCGCAGACACAATTATCGCATTGACGGGAATGTTCCGAGCTCGTGGCACCGTCTCCAGCCAGCTCGAACCTGGAAAGCCTGCAACAGGCCACGAAACGTCAGCACGGTACACACACATCGCAGGCAACGGCAGAGATTATCACTCGCCTTTGTCTCTTGCAAAGGACCAGATCTGTCGCGATGAAGTAGCGACTTGCCCAACGCAAGCTGATAGTAGGATCAAGATGATCACTGCCACCATGAGGCTTGTTCCAGCAACACTCTGCGTGGCATTATAAAACACCTGTATCACAGGCTGTCCAGTAGGCGTGTTGAGAACGCTGTCCAGATCACCAAGGCAGAATATAAACGTGATACCCACAAGGATGAGCATTGCAGCATTAAGTGCAACCGAAGATGTCACAACCAATGGAATGGTTCGAGACGCATCCTTTGTTTCTTCAGATAAATGTATGCTGCAATCATAGCCCTGCAAGGATCTGATGAGCGGAACCCAGAACGAGAGGTGATCATTATACCTACAATGAGCATGCCAATCATGGGGACCATGCCAATTACGGCTGCGAGGCCATTGTTTTGCCAACCTCCACTGTTTGTAAATCGGAAGATCGTGTCATGTACGTCGCCATGTGGAGCCACGATCCAAAGTGGTATGACGATGCCGAACACGCCCAGGGTGTGAAGAACGAGTACTATTGCTTCCGTCAACGGCAAGCGCTCGACGAAGAATACATTGAATAGTGCACAGCCAACAACAATGCACATTGTTAGTAATGTTTGATGCCACGCCTGGATCTCGTATCCAGGATTGCCAAGAGTAGCGAGCCCGAGGATGAGTGATGCCTGCAGACCAGTCAGTCTTTTGCAAAGAGAATCTAATTCAATTCTACCCACCACTGAGAAGGAGACGCCACACAAAAACGTTTGCCAGCCAAGGGTTAAAAGCCAACCAGTAGTATATGATAACCCTTTCTGGAAACTCGGCGGTGCCAGCTCAGAGACCCAATGGAACTGCCCTCCTGCTGTGGGGCTCATAGATGCGACCTCCGCAAGGCTGGCATAAACTGGCAACATCACGATTGGACTGAGTAGAAGGCCCCAAAAGACAGCAGGAGTGCCCCCGTCGACGAGGCCAAAAGGCGAGACCAGAAGGACGAATTCCCAGGCTACCACTGTTGAAAGAGTTAACCAATCGGCAGTGTAAGTCTGGAGAAAGCAGTTCATGAAGTTTTCTACACTTACTGACAGTGCTGGCAAATCCCAACATGGTCACAAACTTGAACTGGCGCCTCAGGACCTGCTGCTTGCCTAATATTCGCATATCCCTACGGTCAGCAGCGGTACCTTGATATGCCTGCTGCACACACCCATCTGACGATTGGGCGCTATCACAGGCGTGATCGTCCGTGACCACTGACGGATCTGCTTTTTCCATGGCGGGACGTAGCTCAAAGACGAGACAGCTGTAGCATGCAGGATCCTTTGCAGAAAGTCAAGTAAAGTCAATGAGAAATGATGGTCCAAGTCCTAATGCTGAAGGCAAGTGTCAACATCTTCTCCCTGTTTATAAGCACGTACCACGATGAGATGCGGAGTCGACATCATGCGCAGCGCACAATCATACAGGGAACGAAGACAGATCCTCGCTTCGCTAACATGGATTGGCTGCGTTGAACATGCAACCCTGCCGTGTTGGAGCGTCGAACGTATGCCCTAGCTGATTTAGCCGCATCTCGAGACTTTTCCTTGGAGGGGCAAATTATCTTTCTAGGTCCTCGTTGCACATCTCGAGTGCCGGGACGCTACCTTCAGATGTTGGTGCATTAGTGCGGCGTTGGAAAGACTGGCGCTGGGGTTCGTGAAGATCCACTCGATCGTCACTTGGTCTACATACGGCTACTTGAGCTTGGGCTGAAAGTAGTGTCGTATGTAGACTCGTGAACAGAAGGGTTAGTGTTACACATCTCCTTTGGGGTGGCACGCGTGAGATGAGCAACCACTGCGTCACCGAGATTATATAGCCACTATACACAAACAAACACTGTTACTCCTGCGTTAGATCCATTTGATAACTTCTGACCACTCTGTTCACCCAAATTCTCTTATCTTTCCGCTCATCATTCGCCAATGGTGACCACAAGAAACGGCACCAACACCTACAACGCAGGGGATCCAGGACTATCCCTTTGGCTGGTCCCACCCGAAAGCAGCCACGCCTACAATGTCCTGACCAAGGCGATAACTTACATCGTACCCGACGAGATGGGCGCCCTGGGCTCTACACCTGAATTCAAACCTCACATAACACTCGCCTCGCGAATTCCAAGGCATTCAATCGCCTCAGACCCCCAAACATGGCTAGATGAGATCGACTTGCCTGCACTCTCCTCAGTCGAGGTCAGATGGCAAGAGCTTGCGGTTGGAGAATCGTACTTCAAGAGGCTTTTCGTCCGGTGCAAGCGGTCGGATTCTCTGCTGCGATTGGCATCAAGCTGCCGGGCCTTCTCGAGCGCGACCATCGACGAGGCGCAGTATGATCCCCATGTCAGCTTACTATAGTATGTTTGCATTTCGGACAAACTCGAGGCCCAATCTGGCTGTATTGACTAGTTTCTAGCTCGAAAGACATCGTCAGCGAAGACGTCAAGCGGAGGATTGAAGGCAAGCTTGCGAAATCAGGCATGTCGGCCATTGGAGAGTTGGACCGCGGATGGGAGGGCGGAACTGTATGGCTGGTCCCTACGGATGTAGATGTTGCGGATTGGCAGCCTATCGCGCAGAGAAGCTAGGGTTGACGCTTTGATGGCACGTTTCACTGTGCTTAACGCAAGTTGAGGATCGCAAGTGGAATGCTCACGTGATGGGGTCAGGACAAAGAGCTATGACGATATGACGGTAGCAAACACAGCTATATAATGCAACAACTCGTCAAACCACGTGGTGGACCTCCAAACCCTCCAGAGCCAGTTTTCCCACCGCTGCTTTGCAACACTCCTCAAACGGCGAACCACGATGCTTCATCAATATTCCCCTCCAACCACTCATCAGCGCCAGATAAACATGGACCATTTCATGCACAACAGTTTCCCAGATGTTCTCCTTGGTGCTCTCTTCAAACATTACCGTATTCAACCGAATATTGACCTTCGAGATTCTACCGATGCCACATGGCAAGCTGACGCCACGAAGCGTGCGACGTGATGTGCTCGTCATATCTTTCCACTGGACGAGGATTCTCTCGCCGAGACAGCCGCTGAAGAGCACCGTGTCCAGGTCTCTGATCACGGGTGCGAAGAACTCAGGGCTGATGTGCTCCTTCGTTGTCGAGAAGGCCATGCGGAGCCTGAACAGCGCCGCTGTCTGCTTGCCGGTCATGGATTGACTGAGGTTTGCGTTGAGTATATAGTGAGCTAGTTGGGCTGGCACTCGTCGGCGAAGAGAAGACGTTTTGACGGCAGCGCAACTGCTTCCGTGGATCTTTGACTTCATTTCGACCGATCGCGGTGCCGCCTCTGAGTCGTAAGTTGTTTCACGACGAGCCTCGCGCTTCTCGATGCAAGGCAAGAAGGAGCACAGGAAGGCGTAGAAGCATTTGTCGCACATTGTTCCAGGATTTGCGCATCTTCCTTGGTAGAGGCGAGGTCGATTGAATGGTGATGATAATGATGATGCCTGGCCGAGATTGGTTCCAAGATGGCGTTGGGTTTTAAAATAATACAAGATAAATTGATTCTCATCGGAAAGGCAAACTTATATAGCCAAAGCACCACGACTCCATCGACAGTGAACACAGTCGTCGATCTCATCCGTAGTGACGATTTTGTAGCGTCTCATCACGCAGCATTTCGAGCGAACGCATCTCTGCGCGACGATGGCCAAAGGGAGATGCAGGACAGTGATACCCTATACCTAAATACTGAAATCAAGTGCCGTCGCTTGCTTCTATGGGATCAGTCATCGCCATATACCATGAAATCAGTCATACTTGCTCCATACAGCCATCAGAGGTTCATCGTAAGAGCAAATCATCAAATCAATCATTCCTGTTTGTCACGCAGTCAGTCAGTCAGTCACCCTCACCTGCCATGAAGCGAATCACTCCCACCAGTCAAATCCACCAGTCAAACAGCAATTCCCTAACCTCAATCCCTTCATCACGATCAAGTGCAGTCATCACTCGTAGCCAAGCCAGTCAGTCACTATACCGTACGCTATAGAGGTGAAGTCAGCTCATCCGCATTACTCATGTCCTCAGCCTTCCGCCGCAGCCGCAAACTATCGAAAGCCAAACCTCGAAATACCGTACCGTACATGCAGTACAGCATACGTACTCCCAAGTATTTGCAGCTCGCGAAGCTCTCGACGCGTTTAAACGGACGGCACGCCTCGCGCGCCTTACGCGCGAGCTCGCGGAGCTTCTGATGTTCTGGCCACAACTGTCTTCAAGGCACGTCTGCACGGATACTGTACGCAGTAGAAGTATCGGGATGCTGCTGCTGCTCTCCGAGGGCAGTAGTTGGCACTGCGCGGGTTAGAAAAATCAATTACCGTAGCAAAAGCACGCAGAATAAAAGAAGAGGTACACGAAAGAATGCAGTTGTAATAATTTGTTTGGTCATTCGAATATTTGTGTCATTACATAGTGTCTCGTTATCATGTCGGCGGGAAGCGTTCTGCTCTACCGCTCTCTCGTCGTTGATGTAAAATGCTGTGCTCTGTGATCGCTGGACTTTCTCTTTCTGGTGTTGTGGTGGTTCTTGGTGCTATCCCCTCTCTTTCTTTCCTCTTCTATGGATCTAACGTGCAAACAATGCTCGGTGGAGACTGCTTGCTTACTGAGCACTCACACCGATCCATCGTCTTGGGACTTTGCCTTGCACGGCCACGTCGCTCTCCACGCTCTGGCGAGGAGGTAGCCAGATCTTGGCTCTGCCCATTTCGAGCTTGCCCTCGCGGCGCATGTTCATCTCGAGGACTACAACTCGCAGAAAATCGCTGTTTTCCCTGGGCTCGCGCTGTCTCATTGCTGCTGCGACGGCAGCGTTGGCTGAAGACCCATCTACTTCGGCATCTGTCTTGCTGGAGAATTTACCCTTGCCGCCGCGGCCGCCGGAGCGAGAATATGTCTGCATCTGAATTGTCGGTCCGTTTTCGGTGCCGGGGTAGCGTTCTTTGAGGTAAGGTGCGTGCAGTGCTTGCTGGAAGGGCGCTTCTTGCTCTTCGAATGAGAGTGGGATGGGATTCAGGTAGCGGCGCTGAGCAAGAGTGGGCGTGCCCTTGTATTCAGGACGGATTTCGTGGCTGAAGCGTGGGAACAGAAATGGATGCGACCAAAGAACTTCGTCTGATAGCTGTGAGGCCACGATGGCTCGTTCAGCCTTGTTTGCAGAGCGTCGACCGCGTAACGAGAAGGAAGTAGTCTTGCGAGGTGTGAATGATGATAATGCGGCCAGCTTCAGTGCTTGAAGGGATGTGGTGAGGTTGGACTTGAAGGATGATTTGGGCTTGTTGCCCGTGGCGACGTCGTGTGATGTAGTGAAGTCGAGCTCGTCTTCCTCTCCGTGAGGAAGCGGGATCAAAGGATGATCTTCCACACAGCTTTCGCGGATACAAGGAGTCCTTGGTGATTCTTTGCGAACCATGCTAGATTTGCGGCTACGCATTGATGTTGGTGTTGCCGGGCTGCCCATGGAAAACATTGAATTCGCGTCACCCTCCAGTGATGGGACGGAATCGCTCGACTCCGATCGCTCATAAGAGGCTCTGTGGTATAGTTCTGACTGTAGCGAGCTCGACCTGGGCTCTTCATGCTCGTCCGCGCTCTCCAAGAGTATGCTCAAAGGACTGCTTTCATAACTCTTCACCAGGCTGTCATCACTCTTCCATTCGTTTACAAGCTCGTCGATGGAGACTTGACGCTTGGAGCTCGATCGGCGTTGGGTCTGTCTTTGACGGCGAGGGATTGTTGTCATGGCCAGGAGGGCGGCGACAGAAGGCGAGAGGGCGTCTGCGCGGTGCTGCGCAGGTAGCTGATCCTTCTTCCTCCCAGCACTTGAAGCTCGTCCTTTGCTGTGGCCCATGGTCTTCGATCCCGAGAAGCGGGCCTTTTCAGGTGACGGTACATCGACTGGACGACTAGGCTTGCGCATCATGTCGTCTGTTATTGTTGTTGTTGGTGATGGAGGAGTTTGTGATCTGCTCTCCGTGGCAGCACGTGGTGACCGTTGGTTAGCGTCTGGGGTAGCAGGCAGTTTGTCGCGTGAGGTGTTGCGGAGTATTGGTCTGGTATTGTTGGTTGGAGTCGCAGGCGGGCTGGAGTACTTGAAAGACCTCGGAACCAGCATGTTGTTGCTGACAATGGCATTAAAGCGGGAGGGTCGTGTGAGTCGACCGTGCGGCAGACGGTGGAGGCGTGTTAGTCAAGAATACGGTGCGAGCGGTCCCTTGACGACCGTTTGCCGGGGCGGGTAGCGTCAAGTGTGAGGCGTAGGGCCAGGGCGATGCTGTATAATTTCACTGACACAAGCCTTCTAGAATGATGCACAGGCCGGTTCCTGCAGCGCGTACGTGGTCGTGTGGGCGAGCCGAAGGACGGCCGTCGTGCGTGCAGTCTTTTGTTGGATCTCTAGTCGCTGACGTCGCGATGCTAACAACGGGCCGGACGAGACTATGCCGTAATATAGCCCTGCCTGTTTCGTAAAGGCCGAGTCCAGGGTCTGTCCAGGGCGCGTGGGATGGGTGCGTGTTCGCGGGCAGGCAGTGTCGCAGTATGGATGAGTGTCAGGTTAGCCTGGGATGGTGCGAGAAGAGGGCATAGGCCGAGTATAGTACTATCTATGTAGGCCGTGAGACACGGGCAGCTACCTTCCCCTACTCCAGCGATAACAACAGCAGCAGACGGCCTGACGCACGCATGCACGTCCTTCGGTCTCGGCCAAGAGCTGCGTTGGCTCTCAGACGCAGGCAGAGGGCGGAGTACGGCTCGAGTTGGACGTGGGGGATTCTTCCATCCGCAGTCATCCTTATCACACGCCAATCAGGCCTAGCGACACGCCAGCTACAGAGCCAGAGCCCAAACCAAGTCACCGGCCTTCCGCCACCAGATGCCTCATGTGTGTACAACACGCGGCGGCCGTTGCAACCATCTGCCTGCTCCCCGTGATACGCACACGCACACTCCTATCTATCTCCCCGATCTCCCCAGGCGTCCTCCACTTACTCCAGCTGTCATCATCATCCCGATGAGGTACAGTACTGTAGATAGCAGATGAGTTTGCCGCCGGCGAATACGATCGCCTTCTTAATGCAGCGTAAGCGTACCAGCGGCCCGCATTCTAGCCTCCCGCCAGAAGCCGAGCCAGGGCAAACGTTAATCCGAATGCCGGGTTGCGATTTGCGCTCGGGGGTGGGTGGCTGGCGATGAATTAGATTGCTGTGGGCTTTGCGCAGAGTAAAACGCTGCGCTGGCCAAGGCGTGTGAGGATGGATGAAATTATTGTTGCAGCACGGCCTTTGCGTGATGGTAAAACACACCGGTTTGTTCAGGCAGCGTGCAGCACAAGTCGCTTCCGAGCGTCGCGCGAGCGTGGGAGACTCCGTTGTATCCAGGAACACGCACTTCCGATTTTTTTTTTCTTTTTCACTTCGCTATCTTTGCCAGTCCTCGTGTTTTCATATGGATAATTCACGGGCGAGGCAGCTATGAGATAGCTTTGCATGCCGATATTCATCGATTACGTGCATTTCCTGTTTTCCCTCGAGAAGTGCAGATAGTCACTTCTGGTTTCCGTCACATCAGCTGACCGGAAGAGCTGCGGCTGGTGAGCCGTAGCCCGACCGCATTTGAACCGTACCTTATGCGAATCGGACAAGTCCCGATGCAAACCGATGAAAGTCCTGGCAAGCAAAAGCCGGTGGCCACACGAGTCCGTGTTCTAGCTCGGAGTCCAGGCGAGAGCACCAGCGCTGCACCCCAGTGGCAAAGCCCGTCATGAAGAGAATCCTTTTACCGATGCGTCGGAGAGTACAGCAACGGTAGGGCAGCCCAAGGCGGGTGAGGCACCGTGCCGGACCTCGGTGCGTTGCATCGTGCATGGTGCGATGTGAAGTCGTGCATGCCAAAGCAAGCTCTTGAATGGTCAGAGATACGCTTATTGTGAATATGGTTGCGTGGGCTTCCTAGTGTAAACGCTGCGTAAAGTGGCCTCACGAGCCTTTCTTGGCCGTCTGGGCAACCTCACTACCTCAAGTCTCGTGACCGACAGTATCGAGTCTCGTGACAAACCGAAGTAGAAAGAGTGACAGCGATGAATACATCTCCACTGCCACAAGACAACTGTCCATATTGTGCCATCCTTACCAAATCCAATTGAAAAGAAGATCGTCGGGGCGGCGGAGCCCAATCCATTGCGTGCGTCGCCTACACGGCCCATCGAAATCAACTCGCGTGCTTAAAATGTCCTTCTTAGGACAAGCGTCGACGACAACAAAACATCGCCCATGACTCCTGCCTAACAAAGAGCAATCCCATGCCCTACCAGCCAACAACAATCCTCCATCGGCCACCTCACACCTCCATTCCCACACAAGTCATGAACCGCAATCCCAACAATCCCATCACACCGCTCTCCCTCCACGGGGTCCGATCCTGCACCTTGCACTCCCATCGTGCATCTCGTGTCCCTGCGTGAAGCTAACAAGGAGATCAACGCAAAGCGAGCAAAGGGTCAACAACTCATAATATCGGCTACACAGTAAATTGATTCTGGAACACAACCAAGTCGTTTCGATCTCCCGGGCTGAATCCACGAGTCGACCTCACCTTCCCTTCTCAGCGTTAGAGGATCACTTGGCGCGGCGGCGACTCGTCGTTCCTGAAACCCAAATGAAAACACAAGCCAGGCGAGCGCCGCCGCCGCGAGAACCTTCGTTATGCGCCCGCCGTATGCTTAGAAGTATGCTTCTGTCAATCATACTGTAGTATATTATACTTCTCTGGAATGGCGGTTGCGACTCAGCCCTCTTTCCCTGGACCCTTTCGCTCGTGTATAGTAGTAAAACACCACCAGGGTCCACTCGAAACATCCATTCAATTAATGCATACAGTACTATAAGAGATCAACATCCCACGTTCTGAACCACCCAGCCAGCCAGAACCACCGACGAGCCTCGGTTGCAAACCGCCAAAGGGAACAAAAAAAGCACGGTCTTGCCAACACAAGAATCTCGCTTCTGCACAGCCTGCACGTGTCTCTCTCGCTACAACAACACACGCATTACCACCTTCCCAATCCCGACATTGCCTGCGGCCCAACGTGGTGTTTCAGGAAGCTGGGAACTTTCTCACCTACATACCCACTCAGTTACATATAGTTGAGAACGGCCCTGTGAGCGAGGAGCTTGCGTCAAAAAGGACCCTGATCCGCAGTGGAGCAGGAAACGATCGTGTTACGAGGCCTTTTGGTGGAGCCGGTGTTTCCTGTGTCAATTGACTGACTGCCAGCACGTGGGCTCCAACCGAGACGTCGATGCAGTTCTCGCTGAGGCTGAGAACGAACAGTCGAATTTTCGTCGGCATAAGCGAGTACGCGATTTGGACAGCTGTCTAGAGCCGCGAAGACGAAAATGTTTTGCGACTTGGGGGGCACGATCATATTGAGGAACTGGTCGTCTCGTTCGGTGTCCAAAGTCATGGGGTCAGCATTGCTGGTGTCCTCACAAATGCTCCCGCACGCAAATTGCTTAAAAGGTTGAGCAACACGGCGTGCAACACAAAGCCAAGTAGTTCAACGGTAGAAGGGTTTACCACATCAACAGCAGATGAGCAGAAGAACATTCCCTAGCGCTTGTTACCACAGCACATTCTACGCAGAGTCTAGCGGTCATGATGTCCCATGGACGCATATGAATATACACGTAGCTTGCACGACGGCACCATATCCTAACCCCATACCCTAATAGCACTTCAGGCGCAAGTAAGCTAAGTGTTTACATGTAACTATAAGTATGTGTGCATACAATACATGAACTAGCACGCCGCTGTCACATACACAGGTACATCTATATTGCATGCATTGTATCCAATCCCACTGTCACCAAGAGTTTAGTCTGCAAGACTGCATCTGCTCGTCTATATAACGACCCAAAGCTCAATGCAACCACATCAGGATAGACCACTAACTACCAGCTACGACAATTCGATCTCGCTGAAGAATAAGAAGACAGATTATACTGACGACCAGGAAAAAACAAAAAGGAAGTGATTCATATAAAAACATGTGCCATTTGCATTTCCCTTCTGCTCTCCCATGGGCCCCATCCCGCCCATTTCTTTTCGTAAATAAAGTTGCTAAGTAAGTCTGTCTGTTTCGAGGTAATGTATACAAGCAGCGCGCTCGAGGCTTCCAAAAAAAAATGTGTGTGCGGTTTTCCTCTCACAAAGAAGAAAGAAGTAGAAAGAGAATGAAAGCGAAAGACGAAGGGACTCGGTATGAGCTTTCGTCTTGCCATGCGGGCCAGCTCTATCGCCTTATAAGCAAGAGCGATCAGAGAATCACTGGCCGCAGAGAAAGAAAGTCAAAAAAAAAGAGGCAAATCAATCATGCAACCTCCCGAAGCATTAAAAAAATCATCCCCAACGCCGAAGGGTCTTCGCTCGATCAGCCCAAAGAAGAATTGAAAAAGAAAAGGAAAAGTGAAGCCGCCGTGCCGTTTCAGTCGCTGTGCTTCCTGGAACCAACGACACGAGGATCAGATCAGTAGACCTCCCCGACATCGCCATCATCAGTCCAGCCAGCCTCGCTGCCGTCGACTTCGTCATAAACATCGCGTGTCTTCTTACCCATGCCGCCCTTAGGGTTTGGGCTCTGCATCGCGCGCTTGACCGAGCCGCCGCTGACGAGGATGGGCGCGGCGCTGCCACGCATGGTATGGGCTTGCTTCTGCAGAGCGCGCTGCCTGGCGTAATACGCCTGCGTAGCGTCTGCTTCTTCGGTGTCAGAGGCGTCGGTGTAGGTTTCCCAGTTCTCGCTGCCGGAGCCGCCGTTGAGGACGGAGGAGCTGTTGCTGGATTGGCGGGAGGGTGGCGCGCATGGGTAGTCCACGCGGCTGCTCGCGGGACGCGAGTATGTGCTGGTCGATGAAGCATATGAATCGGTGCCGCGGTGGTAAGCAGGGCGGCTTGGAGGAGGGCCCATGACCGAGTTGGAGAATTGTGAGCGGTAAGATGCAGCGTCGTCGTAAGGGTCGTCTGGAACTCTGTGCCGGAGAACGCTGGCGCTGCGCTCCACCTCGTATGGGTCAGACTCGTAGTTCATGGGCGAAGGAGTGGGAGGAACGAAGACGTCCTTCATCTTTGGTGGAGGTGCTCGTGGTGGCCCTGCTTGACCGCGGATGGTGGCATGGAAATCTTCAGACTTAGCCTGACCGTGTCGCAACGTCCTCTCGGGCGAGTTGTTTCCATCACGGAGATTGCCCATGGGGAGGCGAGACGTTCCAGCAGGGATTTTGGATGGCGATGTAAGCTTTGGAAGTGCACTGTTGCTGCGCGAGTGGCCCGGCCTGGTTGGCGGTCCAGCTGGCGGTCCAGAAGGTGGGCCCATGACTGAAGAGCCGAAGGTAGATGCAGACAGAGGGTTGCGGTGCAAGCTGCCGCCAGCAGTGGGTGTCTTGCTGCGAGATGGGGGTGGTCCTCGCATTGTGCTCGCCTTGGTTTGCGATGTTGCTGGTCTACTTGCGCTCTTTGCTCCATCGCGACTCGGTGGTAGCCCGCTCGGGGTCTTGGCCCTGGACATGGCTCCATCGCGACTCGGTGGTAGACCACTGGGTGTCTTGCTCCTAGAAGACATAGCGCCATCGCGGCTCGGTGGCAGAGCATTTGGCGTCTTGCTTCTTGGGGGCAAAGCAATGGCAGCTCTTGCATCCAGCTCGTCCAAGTATCTCCGACCGTGAACACAGAACGGTCTGCCATATTCATCCTCCCAGTTTTCGAGTGTCTTCCGTAGGTCAGCTTCAACCTTTGGAAGTTCTTTTGTGATGCGCTTGCGCTGCTTCTCTTCGCGCAAAAGCTTGCCAGGGTCGCGCCTCTCTCCCTTTGTTCCCTTGGCCATTAGGCGCGAGGCATCTTGACTGCTCTTCTCGAGATCCTCGCGGTCCTGAATCAAGCTTCTGTGACGGTCAACAACAGCGAGAATGGGTGCGCGCTGCTCTTTCAGCACCTCGAGACGAGAGATCTCCTGCTCATGTGCTGACAGAAGCGCATCGGAGTAGACGTCGGAGAAGGCAGGCGCAAACTCCAACATCTCCTCCTCAGCAAAGTACAAGCTGTCCCAAAGCTCCTGCAGCTTGAATCTGGCATCTTCCACGAACAAGTGAAGGTTCTGATGCTTGAGCTCATTCAGGCGGGAAAGCTCGTCTTCAAACTCGTTGATCTGGCGCAGACCGCAGCCTCTGTTGGCAGCCAAGAACTGCTTGCGTTCAGGTTCGTCGACACCGAGACGATCCCAAAGACCTTCCACGGTTTGTTTCAACTCTTTCAGCTTGCGCTCCCTCGCAGACTTCTCAGAAATAAGCTTATCTCTCCTGTTGGCGAGGCGCTTGAGGTCCTCCTGGTGTAGTCCAAGCTGTTCGGGTGATTCGCGCGCAAACTGGACAATGCGACTGTCGACCTGGGCCTGCGGTGTTCCAAGCTCGGACCAGAGATTGATGATGTCGTCTGCGGTCTGCTGCACTGTCGCGACGCGCCTGTTGTATTCGTCGTAGACTCGGGTGAACTCGGTGTCCAGTGAGGCAACGTAAGATGGGCCGAGATCGAATGTAGGCGCAATCTTTGAGTTGGGGTCTGTTGGTGGAAGCTTTATCGAGAGGAACGAGGGTTCCAGGTGTGAGGCATATGATTCGAGGGCTTCGGCCAGTTTTCTGACCTGCTCGTAGCGCTCGCGGTGGAGCTTGGCGACGGTATGGTGCTTCTCCTTCAGATTCTGTATGCAGGTGAGAAGAGGGTATGAGACGTCTTGCTCTGGTTCGTATTCGTCGTCGTGTTTTGTGTCATCAATCGCGCGCTCCATCTGGCGGATTGTGGTGATGAGGCGCCGGGCCTCTTCGGTAAGGTCATGTTTTTCTTTTGCAACTTGGTTCAGCTGGTTGTGGAGGGTTTCTGAGAGAGCAGAAAAGAGCTATGTCGGTGTCAGCGAGTCAGCCAAAACCTTTATCCATGCGAGGTACTGACCTCGGACTCTCGCGAGTCGCGTTCGTGTGTAGGTACGCCAATCTCATCGAAAAAGCTGTGCAGACGCTCAATGATGGTGGTGACCTGCTGGGACAGGTAGCTAGTGTCCATGGTGGATGTTCCGCTGCCAGCAGCAAAAGTCGATGTCTCAATAGACCATCAAGCGAGGATATGCCGGCGAGGAATGCTGCTACTACTGCTGCTCTAGGGGAAGCGGCTCGATGGTGAGAGTGTGGATGTGCTTCTTCCGATCGAGAGTCCCACGGGCGATGATGATGATGCGGTGCTGGGGACTTTGACTTGGTCACGTAACGAGTGTGGGAGAGGTGGAGGGTCAAGGTTGGGGAAGATGGGAAACGAGTTTGCGGAGGCGCAATTGCGGTCGCGGTTCTGTTGACGTTTTGACGATCGAGACATCTTCCGCTGGTGTCAGGGCACAGACTCTTGTTGTTGAGTGGCCATCCTGTTTCCATTGCTATAGCAACCGACCGAGTAACAACACCTTGGCGCGGCAATATCACGTGCAATTGCTCAAAACGGCGCCTCTTGAGACGACGGCGCCTCGCTAACCAGAACGGTGGCAAAGCTTATTTTTGTCTCTGCCTGCAAACTGACATCACCCACCGCATGATGTTGGTGCCGCGGTTGTCTAGCGGTTATCTGATCGCGTGCTTCTTGCTCCATTACGTGGCGAGTGACAGTTACCACCGTGAAAGTGTCACGGGTCGAGTGGTCTAGAGCGTATATCACTCGCGCGCGATCGACGTCTTGATCCTCGTCGAGCCGGCCCCTCCATGGCAGATCCATCTAATAGCATTCATCCTTAAAAACCCTGTGCACCATGGCCACCACCGCGATCGACCTCCTCCCAACGCCTTCGGTGACACCGCCCCCTCACTCAACTCCACCCGAGCTACCAGCCCAGATCAACACCGCCACCAGGAAGCAACACACCGAGCTGAACCGCCTCATCATCGACCGCATCCCACTAGCCTTGCCTCCGACAACTCGAAGTCCCAAAGTCTATGCCCTCGGTCTAGCAGCTTTTGCACAAATCTACCTCGCCTTCGAGCACGCCTTCGACACTCTCGAGAGATCTCAAGATGCCGCCAAGGACGACCCAACACCCACAGACAAGGACGCCGCTCACCAGCGCGAGATCAAAGCCTGGCTCTCCACCCTCCGTCCAGCCAGCCTGAAGCGCTCGCCTCGTCTCAAACGCGACCTCCAATACCTCCCCGAACTCGACCGCTCCGCCTTCGCGGCCCTGGACGATGAGATCGCTTCACAAATCCTCTCCCTCACCGCCGCGAAACCGCACACCCTCGTCGCCTACACCTGGGTGATGTACATGGCCATCTTCTCCGGCGGCCGCTGGATCCGCTCGCAGCTCGCGAGCCCCGAGCCCGAGTTCTGGACCGCACATACAAACGCCGGACCCGCGCTCGCGGAGAAGACACCCTTGGCCATGCCGGGATTCTCCTTCCTGTCTTTTGACGGCGAGCAGGATGGAGAGGATATCAAGGCCGAGTACAAGAAGAGGCTGGCAGAGGGCGAGGATCTGCTGTCGGCGCAGGAGCGGGAGGATATCACGGCGGCTTCCCAGGAGCTGTTCGAACGCTGCATCCACATCGTCAAGAAGCTGGACGTCGAAGTTCGCAAGCAGCATATCAGGAGCCAGATCTTGCCTGTGGCTTTGATGGCTGTCGTCTTCCTTCTTGCGCTGGCGTACTATCGCTCGAGATTCCAGTGATGTGAGAGCAGTTGGCGTCGTGCCTGTGTACACGACAACAGTGCATGGCATTTCCTCTTTGGTATGGCGTGGGAGGTGGATATGGAGCATGTGGCAGCATGTGGTTTTCGGCTTATGATACCCTTTACATAGCACAGCACGGCATGGCACGGTCTGACACACGATGCGGATCAGATAGAAGCATGGAAGCGATTTCCTAACCGTAATTATGATTCAAAGACGTGAGTGAGACGGGGGGGTTTTTTTAACAAACGAGATGGAATTAACCGCCCACCATGCAGCATCGCATAGATGCGAAGGTGTCGTTCATTTGGACAACGAGACAAAAGTCGACCGCCGTATTGATACAGATATCCTCCTCGTGTTCCAATATAATACACTGTACGGCTGCAACGTCGTTCTCGCATGCCGGGACTTTTGCCACAGTCCTTCTATCTTATATTCCATCGCCGCAAGTTGATTTGCAGCTATCCGTAGGTCGGCTCTGCAAGACCTGGAGACTAAGGCTGGACATGTGACCATAGTCATGTCCGGATGGTTCCAGCAGAGGTCTTAAAGATATGCCAGTGGAGCCAGTGCGTGAGACCATAAGCCTTATGATGGGGTGAGGGTGTCGGCGCCAAAGTCTGGGATGTTTGCGATGTCACTCCATAGATGGAAGGGATGTAGAGAAGCCAAGCTGCGGCCGTCTATCGTCACCATCAGGTGGCGCTCTCTGCTTTCAGGCTCATAGTCCTCTGTTGTTGTGACATAGCAGCATCAAATCGTGGCACCCGCCTCGAACTCCTCAGATCTGAAGTTGCCATCCCATTTGCGGACTTTCAGTTCTCAGGCTGCTGCTTCTCCGCAGGCTGCATAGCCTGATCTTTCTTGATCGCCGCAATCTTGTCGTCCAAAATAGCAATCTCGACGTCGACCTTCAGCTTCCTCTCCCTCAGCATTTCAGCATACTGCTCATCCGTAAGGTGTGAAACAACACCAATACTAGTCATAGACTCCCAGAAACCTCGCCTCGGCTTCTCGCTCTGCGGAGCAGCAGGCTTCGCCGTCCAGCGATTATGCACAGCTTGCCCAGCGAAACCGGCAAAAGCCATGACCAGAGCACCGGGGATTGCGTTCGAGCGACCGCGGAAAAGGAAGCCGGCGAAACCACCGCTGACGCCACCGGCTATTGCGCTGGCTTTGGTGCGGTCGCTGGGTGTCAGGTTACCGGTGTCCCATGCTTGGAGGATGAGACCTCTTGAGGCCCAGAAGGAGGTCCCGAGAGTGCTGCATTGGATGGCTGATGCTAGAGCGAAGAGCTTTGGGGTGGTGCTTTTTAGGATGCCGGCTGTGCCACCGACGAGGAATCCAGCTCCACCTAGGATGATATGTTAGTGCTTGTTATATGCTGTGACAGGTTTGGAATCCTATGATGTGGTAGATTGTTTCTAGAGAGGTGATGCTTTTTTTCTTCTTCTCTCGATTGCAACGATGCCCAAAAGCCATTTCCAGGGACGAACAATAGTCTCCGTAGCACTTTCAAGGAGAGAGCCAGGGTCGATCTTACCAGCAAATGCACCGACTTTGAGGGAAGGCTCAAGGACTGCAAGAAGCGGGTCGTCGGTGAGATTCTTTGGAGTACTCGTGGGGACAGACATTGTCACGTTGTAGTGATATTAAATCCTGAGCGATCCATTGAAGGCGTCCGAGGCTGCTAATGGGAAGTCAAGTGCTGGCGGCAAATCTACCCCAGTTCTTCGAGATGCACGCGGGTATATCCGCCGTACTTAGTCGCAGCAAAAATGTTGGGTGGAACGTCTCGAATGCTGCCTCTCACACGACAAGACACACTCGAGCGCCACGACCCGCGCTCCTCCTAAAACAACACTCGCCCGACAGGAAGACCTCTTCCTGCCTCCTACAGCCAAGCGCGCACCGCTCGGCTACCAAAAACAACCGCAAACATGGGTAGGTTCATACTGAGCGCGAATATACTGGGCAAGGCGTTTGTGGGCCGCCGCAACAATATGGGATTCTGGCGCAGCGCCTGCGCAACGAGCGCGTTTTGACCGGACACTGACCATATTTTGTAGCTCCCAAGAAGAAGGCCGAGAAGATGGCGCTGGGTGATTTCCTGGCTGACCAATGTACGCACATCCCACCTTGACCGAAGCACCGTCGGATGAAAGCTCACAAAATGTAGCGCTCGGATCATGGGCCGACGAGATGGACGCACAGCCGCTGCCCGCTGCCGGCTCTGGATACAGTGCTAGGAACGCTCAGAGAGGCGCCGGCGACAGAGAGGAGGGAAGGGCCATGGCCGCCTCTGCTTGGGAGCGCACTGCTGGCGGCATCGGTGGCGGTCCCAGCGGACAGCGTGTCGCTGGCTTCGGTACGACTCTACACACCTCTGGCTCCATGCTGCGACCATGCTAATGTATGGCAGACCGTCCCTTCGCCACTCGCGAGGAGCTTCCCATGCCCGACAAGCCCCCGTACACTGCTCACCTCGGAAACCTCGCCTTCGATGTCACCCAGGCCGACATTGAGTCCTTCCTGAGCGGATGTGAGGTCACCAACATTCGCATTGTCGAGGACAAGATCGACCACAAGCCCAAAGGCTTCGGCTACGTCGAGTTCGCCACAGTTGACGGCTTGAAGAAGGCCCTCACCCTCACAGAGTCCTCTTTCATGGGCCGTAACATCAGAGTCAGCATTGCTGAGCCTCGTAAGTCCTTCTGTACCTGCACACTATTTTCACATGTTTCTGACATTCACATAGCCAAGGAGCGCCAAGAATCGAACCGTGACTTCTCTGATTGGTCTCGCAAGGGCCCTCTTCCTGAGCTGCCAGGTCAGGGTCGTCAAGCTTCAAGGACTTTCGAGCGCCGCCCATTCGAGGACCGGTCAGATGCTGGTAGCGAGCTTGGTGGTGGCAAGAGGCCTGGTTACTTCCAGGACGACGGCAAGGTCCGCGATTTCGGAGACTGGTCTCGCAAGGGTCCCCTCTCTCCCAGCACTACTGCTGCTGTCCCTGCTCGTGAGGGCAGAGGCAACCCTGCTTGGGGCGAGGGACGTGGTTCTGACGCTGGCTCTCGTCCTCCTCGCAAGGAGTTCCAGGAAAGGGCCCCTACTGCTGCTGAGCAGGATAGCCAATGGCGTGAAAAGATGCGTGCTGACCCGGCACCTGTTGCCAGCCCCGAGGCATCCACCCCATCATCTCCCCAGGTTGCCCAGGCTCCCAAGGAGCGCCCGAGATTGAACTTGACTAAGCGCACCGTCTCTGACCAGAAGCCTACTGACGCCCCAGCTGCCGCACCTCAGTCTAAGGCATCACCCTTCGGTGCTGCTCGTCCCACTGACACCGCCAACCGTGATCGCGAGATCGCTGAGAAGCGTGAGCTTGCCATTCGGGAGAAGCGTGAGGCCGAGGAGAAGGCCAAGGAGGAGAAGGCTGCCAAGGATGCTGCCGCCAAGCAGGCTCGCGGCGACCAGGACGACAAGACCACTGAGGGTGGTGCCAGGCGCGCCTCGCGTCAGAACGGTCCGCCCAAGAACAACCCTTGGAGACAGAACGGCGAACAGAGCGACAAGAATGTCAGCATCTTGAAGCGCGACAACGAGGCTGAGCAGGAGGCTCAGCGTGACACTCCTGATGGCAACGCCAACGGTGACATTGTCGCTGATAAGGAGACCAAGCCCCAGGAGATCGTCAGGGAGGTCGCTCGCGATGCTGGTGAGGGTGCTAAGCAGACCGAGACTACTGCTGAGACTCTCGAGGACGAGGGATGGTCCACTGTCTCTGCCAAGCCTAAGAACTCTCGCCGTGGCGGCACTCGCGCTATGGCATCTTAGGTGGGTGCAAGTCTCACGTGCTTCTAGAAGGCCGGCTGGATATGCTCCTCAGCCGACCGACCAAAATTTCCTCTTCTCAAGCTTCGACGACCTACTTATGGATGCATGGAAACCATCTGGGACAATAACCAGGATTGCAACGCCGCTAGTCACGCTACACGTCTCTCCTCGCAGCAACCACCTCACAACGTAACGTACTCCTGGAACCGAACGAACGACCCCCGCACACACACTTCTAGTGTATAGATAAAAACGACTCTTATTTTTGCGACTCGACTCTTTGCTGTGGCGTGCAGCGGCGTTAGCGGCGCTGGCGCGGAGCGATAAGCGCTTGCTTTCCCTCTATTTTGGCATTGCGGTCTGCGGCGAGTGCTTTTTTCTCTTCCTTGTTGTAGGGCGAGGACGGATTATGCATTTTTACTAGTGAGTCCGCGAGTCTTGTTATTGTTTGCAGAATGACCAAAAGAATGTGTGCTTTTCAAATTTTTACGTTCTTCTTCTCTGACGTTTCAATCGCTCGCTTGTGTTCATGGTCTGCTGGGTCGGCGTGCGTTGGTTCTACGTGCGCATCTTGATCACGAAGGAATATGCAAATAATTCGGGTTGCTCAACTGCGATTCAATCCGAGAAGCTGTCTTGTTATGGACTAATAGTTTCACCGCCGCCCGAGTTTGAACTTCGCCTAATCAAACAAGTCGCGATGCTTTGCTCACACTGACGATGATAGGAGGTCGCGCCAGAGATACAACCTCTCAACTAATCAGACCCTAGCGACGTTCGTACCAAATTCTTTTCCTCGCACCAGAAAACAGGATCCAGCACTTCGACCTCTCCGCAGCACCTTATCTCCTTCTGGCCATTCACTCTGGACCCTGACAACGCCGACTTCACTTCAGTTGCCACCGCGCTTTCCCTTCTTGCCGACGGGGCTCTTGCCGCTCTTCGTTCCGTCAGAATCGTCAGAGTCATCCCTCTCCTCTTCCTTCTCTTCGACAATGTATTCGACCAGCAAGTCAGCCACGGCACGGCAGCTAGCGATGTCGCTGGTAATCACGCTATAGCCATGGCGCGTGAACAGTCCTTTCTGGAACTTGGCTTGCGTGATCGCCTGGCGGCTCTCGCACAGAGCCTTGACCACGGCCAGAGCCTGCTTGCGATCGTTCGGGACGCGGATCGGCCCCATCGCGGTCGACGGCTGCAGCGACAGCCTGAACTCGAGCGTGCACTCCGCCGCGCTGTTGAGGCTACAGCTGGCGATGTGCCGCAGCGGCGCCGTCAGCGCCGCAGTGCTCCCCTCGATCAGGCGCAAGACGACTGGCTGGTGCTCGCGGGCGTGGATTCTCGGATCCCAGACCCCGAGGTCGATCTCGACGGGGCGCAAGATGCGCGCGAAGCGCAGGATCCCGCTGCGCTTGAGCCAGTGGCGGAGGGTCGCGGCGCGGTCTTTGTTGATGCGGTATGCGCGGTCCATGGGCTTGATGTTCAGAAAACCCGAAGGGCCCGGATAGGAGAAGGCCGTGAGGGTGGCGGCTCCGATGCGGAGAGAGATGGTGGACCAGAAGATCGCGAGCGTCTCGCGGCGGAGCTGGTGGCTGGTTGCGGTCAGGGCTAGGGCGTTGCGGATTTCTTTCTTCTTGCTCCGGAGGCGCGCGGTGTTGCCGCGGATGTCGAGGTGGAACTTGTCGGCGAGCTGGGCTTTGAAGAAGAAGTGGTAGATGCGGTTGCGAAGCTCGCCGCTGAGCTTGCCGAAGGGAAAGGCGTCCATTGTCTTCGGTGTTGTGAATAGCGCCTTCGGATATCGCGGAGCGTTTCTGACTCTGGTATTGTTGGCGGTGTGAAAAGGAAGAGGTTCTTGTTGTGTCTTGCCAGGCAATGGGTTTTGGTTTTCTCATGTGATAGACCCACCCTTTCCAGGGCGCAGAGGCAACGATGAAACATTCATGTGATTACTGTGTTGAGCCGTGCTGCTGACAGAGCCAGAGATGTGAATATTGCAAACATCTCTGTGACTCGGTTTCGTGCTGGTACTGACTCCCGGTATCTGAGATTCTTGGAGATACATTAGGGATCTCTATAGTTGGAAGAGTGTCAGTAATATGTTATGTCCTTGTTGTCGTTGACTTTGCAAATCAAGACAATGTCTGTACAGATATCCAGAAGTATTCACTTCACTTACCCCAAAAACTTGCTCGCACGTTCACTCGTGGGCTATCTGTGAAGTAGAAGCTCACTTACTAACTCACTCGCTTCTGTCAAGTTGTGAACGCATATGAAACGATGATCAATGCTCAACATTCCTCGAGATTCTGTTGAGATCGAGGAGTTCTCATCAGTTCGGTAGGCCGCGATTGCTTCGAACCTTGACCCATGAATAAAGCAAGTGTCGTGATAGATGTCAAATTTCCAATGGTCGACGTCGAAGGGAGTTTGAAAATCATCTCGGGAGTCCTGATGATATGTTCTTCTGAAGTGGTTCCTGTCACGTGTTGGGCTCTACATTGAAAACAGCTTCCGACCACTTTTGCAGTGGCTATCAAAGCTCTGACAATCCAAGGGAGAGCCTTTATTCCATCTATGGGTGTCGTGAGTGGCTAAGAGTGCCAGGCGTAGGCCAAGATCGCAATTAGAGAGCTCTTGATAGATCACGAAGTGGCATTGCACGTACGTCCAATCCTTGCGCACGATTTGACACTTGATCGCTCCACTGAGCTTGTGAAGTTCGAAGTGATGACAACAAGCATACGCTGATTGTGAAAAGTCTCACCGCTGAGATACAGCCACTGCAACGCAGAAGTCTGCAGTTGTCTATGCATGGTTAGTTGTAAGAATATCAGCCCTGACCGTAAAGGATGCTGCGGCCGGAGTACTCCAGGTGCAGAATGCTCGAGCTCATGAAGTGTAGACATTCCTGCCCAAGCAATATCAAAGAGTGACCGAGAGTGACGCTTCACTCCACTAGGCTTGGCTCGCGCCTTGCCACGACATGAGACCGAAATGCCGCCCGAAAGCACACATTTTCCGCTCGAGGATGGACCACGATCGAGTCCGTTGCGCTAGTCGAAGTAGATCTGCCAATCGATCTTCTGAGTCGAAACCATGACTCTGGGTTCAGACAGGACAACGGCGTCGTTGGATGATGATGTAATAAGAGAGTTTTTGTAGTTTGTAGAAGATATCTGTGACGACTCACTATATGTGCAGCATATGATCACACACACGCCAGCCCGACATACCTCTAGGCACCGCTGTGCCTTGGAAACCCACCGGAACTCCGGATCCTAGATCATTTCAGATCAAGTCTACACGCTCACGAGCGCGAGAACGATGCGACCTCGTCGCTTAAAATGCCGCGAAATCAGTATATATGTCCCCTTCATCTTCACCGATCATTACAAAAGAAATCAGACACAAGGAAAGAAAGAAAAACGCCCCCCGCTCTCCGAGATCCCAGCTCCTCCTTTTTACTCAAGCAGCAACATGATGCTCCCGTCATATACAACTCGCGCGAGGACACAGCCGCCGCGTTTCGAAGATATTCTGTCCGTAAAAAAGGTCATTCAAAGTCGTCATATTTATCATCGTGGCAGGCATCTTTTTCTATCTGCCCGCAGGCACCCATTCGCGTCTAATATCCATGCTTCGGTGCACACGACCACCAGGGGTGAGCGGGATGTTCACGCGACCGCCGCGATGGCTTTCGTCGCCGCTGTCCTCTTCGTCGTCGTACGTGTCGCTGAGGCGTGCGAAGTAATCTGACAGTCCGCTTGTCGGGGAGGCGATGCTGTCGTATTGCGGAGGCGGTGTGATGAGCGCAGGCGGTGGTGCTTCGTCTTCGAAGGCGGGAGGGTTGAATGATGGAGCCCGCAGTATGTGCATGGGCCGCGGGTGGCGGGATGAGTTTGCTGTTGGTAATTGGCCGTTGAGATGTGCTGTGGGCGGGCGTGGCAGGGTCGGCCGTTCTAAGACTGGTTCTTGGGAGTTGAGGTTGCTGTTTGCGGCGTTGAGAGCGTTCATGGCAGGGTATACGACAGGAGAGTTGCGGCGGCGCGCAGCGCCTGGGCAGCCACAGTCATAGAGGTGAGTGCCGTTCACGCCTGATTCCGGTGAGGTGTATGCTGGTAGAGAGATGTTGGCTTGCGTGGCGCGACATGAGAGGATGTGGAAAGGTGAGTCGATTGAAATTTCGAAGTGACGACGTTTCGTTGGATCGTTTTGATCAGGCTTCGACAGGCGCATGACGATCTGGGATGGGGTTAGTATAGGTGGTAATTGTCTAGTGCGGGCCGACCAACCTTTATCCAATGATGCACCTGGATGTTCTGATACGTCGTGTCACAATGCAGGCGCTGATGTCTGTCCTTCTCCTTCATAGTGTGGCAGCTCGGTAATTGCACGTTGAACTCCATTTCGGTCGGTCCAACATTGCTATCACCATGGAGGTTGCCGAGAAGATTCGTTGTGTCTGTAGGCGTGACATTTTCGCCCCTTGCGGCGCGTACACGAGCATCGTATGGGATGCCGCCGCCAGCCGTGATTCGCATCGTGCTTCCCGGGAAAGCGCTTGTAGGATCACTGTCGGATCGCTTCTCGAATAGTTGCACCTTCCTCGTTGGTTCCATGCGATGGACGTGCTTGTTCGAGCAGAAATACTCGATATTCTCTGTCACCAGCACTTTAATCCTATGACATTGGACCTTCGCCAATGGTGTGAGTTTGAAAGCAATGGGAACTTGAGATCCCAGTGGGAAACTCTTGCCAGATATGACGATGTCGTAATGTAGTTGGTCCTCCCAGTTTCGGCTAATGGCGATGGGCTCAACTTGCTCCAAGGAACCTTCGCTGGGGGCGCGGATAAGTGTCACTTCCTTTGAGCCCACAAGGTTTGCTCGGAATGCTCCAGATCGCTCGACAGTCGCTTCCAACTCGTACTTAACGCTTCCAAGCTCCACATCAATGGTTTCGGGTAGCCGGCTGTCGATAGGCAGCTCGAAGTTGTACAGATAATCTCCGGGTAAAAACGTCCTGTATCCTTTTGCTGCTACTGAAGGGCCGTCCTTGGGAGCTTCACCTTTTCCAAAACTCCTCGACTGGTTGACCTGTAATGAGAGTTTCTTGGCATCTCTGGAAGTCAGGTTGAGCGCAGATCCATTTGGCGACCTGTGTCCTAGTAGCGGGTCCAGCCTGTTCGCGCTCGTAGAAGCGGCATCGCTTCCCTTCGCCAGCTGAACGTGGTCTGCACCAGTACTTCTCTCCGCGCTATCGAATTGTGCGTTGAAAAAAGGCCAGGTGTGGTTCATGATGGTGTTGGTCTCCTCAAACTCGGATTTCTTCGGTGGAATGCCTTCGGGCCATTTTGTGATAGCTTTGCCGCGGAATTTCAGTGTGATAGCCTTGATCTTTGCGCTTTTTTGCACGCGCACATGCAAGCTGCCGCGAAGCATGGCAGTGTTGCCCGGTACGGCCTCCGCGTTATCGAATCCTTGCAAGAACAATACCGGCTCCGCCAGATGCACACCAACAGAGACACCATTGCCAGCCGCTAGTGGCTTCTCCTCTTCCAGGTTCACTGGTATCACACCGTTTCCGAGCGTGCCATTGGCGTTTATTTGTGGCGACACAACCATGCTGTGGGCGCTGTTCTCACTCCCACTTGAGCGATTCGTGGCATGCCGTACGTCGCTGTTTAGCCGTGGCCTGCTGACCATGCCGCTGACCGGGCCGCTGATGGACCCTCTGATTGCTCCTCTCATGTTTTCGGAATCGGTTTCCGTCGATCTCGACGAGAAGCTTCCGGGGGACCAGGATTGCCGGTTTTTCTTCTTTTGCAGCTTCTCCTGTGTCGAATCGTTCTGTGTCTGTGACTGCGATTGTATCACGGATCTAAGGAACCGTTTCGCTGAGTCCCGCGAGACCGCCAGTTTGAATCTCGAGTCACGCTTCTGCGAAGCGTCCGTCTCCTTTGGTGGTTCCGGAATGAAGGCGCCGAGATTTTGTACTCGGATGCGTCCGGGAGGTGTCCGACGTGGATTGAAGAAGTCGAGGCTGCGAGAAGAGCGGTGGGAGGTAGTTGGCGTTGGGGTTGGTGATGGTTGAGGTTGTGGTGGTGGGACGTATGAGATGCGGGCTTGGTTTCGACTTCGGTACTCGACGGCTGCCATTGCGGAATCTGCGTTAGCCTGCATTCTCTGGGCAAAAGCTGAGTTTGCATCATGGTATTCGTGCAGAAATAAATGCGATAGAAACCGAAGAGAAGAATATGAAACGACGATTGGAATGCAGGACCGTCCGAGCTTGACGTGATAGCACTGGCAGGAAGCATGGTGACACACGGCGTCACCACATGCCAGCACAGGACGCACGAGCGCGTATGTCGAGGAAAAAGCGGTGGCACTTACATTCGAAGTCCTTTGCCCGTGAGCGAGTCAACAGCGTCTGTTGGGCAGCAGTAGTGCAAGGTTGTGGTCTGCGGTTTCAGCGTGGAATTGCGACGGTCAAAGCACCAAGAAGTAGCTGCGGTGCCCTGGTCATAGGCAGCTGACGTCGTACAGATACAGAGGAAAGTGTCCAGGAAGGGCTGTGTCGCCAGCAACAGTCCAAGAACAGCAGACAGGCTTAGACTAAAATGTAACCCAATCCCTGTTCGGAGGTTGGCACCAAAAAAATGAGCTGGGGTTGGAGATCCTGACGTGGAGTGGAGATCTCGTGTACGAAACGCTACGCAATGCTTTGGAGGCCGGCTCGAGGACGGTGCCGGATAAGGTTCTCGCTGGCGCTAAACTTGCCCTCCGCGCGGAGACGGCAGATGGCGGATCAGGTCAATATGCAGGATGGCGCCGAGGAGAGTTCACGAGGAACGACGGTTGGCATGGAGGAAGATGGACAGGCGGGTGGAAGTATCACGGAGGCGATGTTACGGCAATCGGCAGCAGTGAACAATGAGAGGAGCAGCTGTCGTGTCCTGCGCTGACCGATCTCGACGATGTCGGCGCCGGGCAGCAACAGCAGTATCGATACATCTTCGGGCTTTGGTGCGGACCGTGTAGAGTAGCGCAGCAGGCACGCGCTAAACCATGATTTCAGGACTCGAGCGTCGAAACAGTCTGCGTCAAGGTCGTCATCGCCCAAAGCAAGGCGACTGTGCAGCGAGTCGGCTCCTTCGGCTGGTCAGCAGTCGAGACTCCAGCCCGCCGACGTCTTCCGCCATCTCCATTCTCTGCCCCTTCGCCACGGTCTCGAACTACATATGTCCGGAAGCGCGGAAGCAATGCAGCTGTGAGGCGCTCATCTGTCTGTCATGCCACAAGCAGGTACAGCGTGGAGGTGAGCGGCAGTCATGCGCAAAAGTTTGCACCACTCTTCCAAATATACCAAGTCGACACTGCCGCATTGCCGTGAACCGTCTTTGTCCAGCCTCGCCGGCGAAGGACGAGGCATTGTTACTGGACTTTGGAAGAATACATGCTACACGTCTCTCGCAGGGCTGTGTGCAGATGCGAGCCTCGGCACCGCTTCCGCGCAGACATCACACGACTGTCAAGGTCTTGTGTGCGTCTGGTGGCGGCCCTGGGTATCTGGGCGAGCTGCCCCTCGTTCACAGTACAAGTATGCTACTGATATTAAGAAGAAAGTCGTCGTAAACAGGGTATGGTTGCAGGCATATGTCCAGTCGGATCCACAGGCACAAAACTTTGTGGTCACGCTGTAAGCACAGCCTGGTGATGAAGCATCCGGGAATGCAAGTCGCGAGTCGAGTGACACGCAGAAGATAAATGAGATTGCGTGCACAAGCCTACGACGCTGGCAATATCTTGCAGAGTTAAATGAGCATTGTCTTTATGCTTGACGTCATCGTCGCAGTGTGGTCTACGCCATCTAAACGGTCGTATAGAAACCGGTGTACTCTCGCCGTAGTCGATGAACGTAGTTGATGGACCAGCCATATTATTGTGATGAGGGTGAGCCAGGTTTTCCTACTCCGCCTCGTCCGCATGGCCCCATGGGTGGTGGGGGACGAGACGATCGGCGCAAGAGTAAGCGGTATCGGCGCTGGCGGCCGGGCCCTGATGATCATGCTCATACAGAACTGCTCGCCAATCTGCATCGCATCACAAATCCTTCCGTAATCGTTC
Organism: Cladosporium sp. BSL10; assembly: GCA_001553865.1. Lineage (NCBI taxonomy): Eukaryota > Fungi > Ascomycota > Dothideomycetes > Cladosporiales > Cladosporiaceae > Cladosporium > Cladosporium sp. BSL10. The sequence goes on from LJJI01000115.1 coordinate 66,022, forward strand.
AGCCTTTCGAATTTGATATAGGTCGGCCCGACCGTTTCGCATGGAACGCTGCAAGCGGCACCTGTGCGGTGTTTGTAGAAGCACACCGGTCAGCGTGCGACTCACGTGGCGCGCACAGACTGTTCTTCATTGTACTCGTTGTTGTTCCTTGTTCGTGTTGTTTTAGAGGTCAGAGTCGCCTCCAGTGTGCGGGTTGCATCGCGGTTGTCATTCATGGTAGGGATGCTGCCAAATGGTTCGGATACAGCTAGCTGTGCAAGCCATCAGTTCTGTCTAAGCCACGGATGGATGAGAAACCAAGGACATTGGATATAGACGTTTTTTCCTGGCAAAGGCTGAATAGTGTCGGAGAAATCTTGCATGCACTGTGATCGTGTTTGTGGTGTTGAAAGTGATTGACCCCTGCAACCCGAGTAACCACAACCCTTGAAGTGCTCTCGTGCTGCACTGTATCCAAACTTGTGACGTCGATCGCTGTGGGGTAGTCGAGCTGACTTTATTAAAAGCGCGAGACTTACACGCCACGAACTTCGGCGACGCGTATCACACATCTGCAACCAGGAACACACCAGGCAGCATGGCTGAACACGGTAAGTTGTTTATGGTAGCACATGGTATCTCCTCTTACTGATGTCTTCGGAAGGCCGAGATCCCCTGCCACTCAGGAGTGTTGTAGTGTGCAGCACATCTCTTCCTCAGGAAGCTCGCGTAGGTCAAACTACTTGGACGCAAGCCGATATGTACTTACTGGCAGAACAGATCCGGCTCACAGATCTTGCTAAGCAGATGGGAGCTGTACACGCCCTGGACCTCACGGGCGAAGTCACTCATCTCATAGTAGGCGACAGCAACACTCCGAAATACAAGTATGTCGCTAAAGAGCGACCGGACATTGTTGTTCTGGACCCCGCCTGGATTGATGCTGTGCGAGAAGTCTGGATAGACGGCGGCGACGTGGACGTACAAGGCCTGGAGCGTATTTACAGGTGTCCGACTTTTGCTGGCCTCAAAATATGCATCACTGGCTTCAATGACCAAGCGGAACGGGCCCGATTGGCTTCGATGGTTCAGCAAGAGGGCGCAGAATACCATGGCGACCTCACCAAACAAGTCACACATCTGATAGTGGCCCAGCCTGGAAGTGCAAAACACAGGGCAGCTCGAGATTGGGGGATAAACAGCGTTTCAACAAAGTGGTTGGAGGACAGCGCGGCGAGAGGCATGGCATTGGACCCGAAATTTTATGATCCAACGATGCCGTACGAAGAGCAGGGCAAGGGCGCATACAGGAAAGAGACGGCAACTCGGACGAGCTTGGGAAAGCGTATAAGAAATGAAGAGTCTCAGACATCAGCTGCAAGTGCCAGTAGCAAAAGAAAGCTCAGGCGACATGCCAGCAGACGGCTGGAAGACCATAGTCAAGACATGTGGCAGGACATCTCAGCGGCCGATGCTACCACGGCCGCTCCCTCTGAGACGACCGATCAATGGACGGCTGGGGACGAAGACTCTCAGCTCACTCTGGGCAGAGCAGTAGCACAACCACAAGTCAAACAGTCGTTCGATGCCTGGCAAGAGAAGAACACAGCAGTTGCGCCGAAACCTGAAGGTCTGTTCTCCGGCTGGTGTATTGCCACCGAAGGATTCGAGAAGGCAAAAGCAAAGCGCCTTGCGCAATACCTCGAACCGAATGGTGCACAGATCGTGCAAGGAATGCAAGATTTGAACTCAATGGGGGAGGAGCAGTATGAGAATCGCTGCCTCCTCGTTCCACACGCCAAGACCGATCAGAATAAAGGTTTGCCTCATGTGGCAGCTGGAGTTGTCATTGCCACAGAGTGGTGGGTGGAGCGATGTATTCACTATAAGCAAGTCTTGGACCCACAACAAGATGTTCTTAGTGAGCCTCTGTGGAATCTCAACATCATGGGATTCACAAAATTGACGATTTCGACGACTGGATTCTCCGGCGTTGACTACCGCCAGGTAGCTGAATCAATCAAGCTCACAGGAGCAACTTATCAAGAACAACTCACACCAACAATATCCGTGCTCATCAGTGGGTCTTCGACGGTCAAGAAGGAGAAGGCTTACTACGCTGCCAAGCATCAGATCCCTGTTGTCACTGCTGATTGGCTATGGACCTGCCTTAAATCAAAGCGCAAGACAACAATGGACAGGTTCAAGATCGAGCTTCCGAAATATGATCCAAACAACGCCACGGGTAGCGCATCGGCTGCACCCAGCCCTGCGCCAAGCAAAACATCGAGGAGGTCTGCAGAGACTGGTGTGAAGTGAGTAATACCCGCTGTATTCACTCTGCCGCTTTACTTCGTTACTGATGTAAAGACTTAATAGAAAAGACAACCAGACACTATCGCGGCTGTCCCACACACGAAAACGACAAACAACACCATCATTGCCACTACAGGCACTCAAACCGAACACGAAGAGCTCCAAGGCAGCTGGGCCCTTCGTGCACGAAGACGAAGATGAAGGCGACGAGGAAGACGACAACGAACATAACGATGATGACCCTGTCGGGATAGTCCAGGATAAAAACCTGGATACGACTCATAACACGTCAACCAAGGTCGTGCCTTTGCAAGCTATCTCGCCCAATGCATCTCCACACAAACAGCATTTCATTGATCAACAAAAAGATACACCCTCAATCGAGGACCACGACATCCCCGAAGCCGTCAACACAGAGAATCAGCCAGAGGCGGGAGCCGATGCGAAAGACCGGCCAGCGTCTCCTGCAGACGAACCACCTGCGAACTCTGAGCACCCGCAACCCGACTGGACCGCAAACCTCGCATCTATCATGGAAAGGCAGCAACGCCGCACCGCTTCCTCAGAACACCACACTCCCGCGCAGCGCCTGAAACACCGCAAACTCGGCCGCGCTGCCAGCGGAAGTAGCCTGGCCAGCCGCACCAACTCGGGCTCTGCGACCGCGAACCAGGAACTTCGCCAGGGCGACAAGTCCTTCTCGGACTCCTCCGACTCGCATGCTGCCGTGCAAGAAGACTTGCCCAGCACGCAGATCGGCTATGAAACGCTGGAGGCGGAGGCCGCGAGGATGCAGATGGCGAAGCGCATGGGAACGAGCTACTCTGATGAGAACAGCGGGACGCGTCTCGCGAGCTTGGGAACTGTCAGAGATAGTGCTGCGCCTGCGAGCGCACCTGGCGGGAGGTCCAGGAACAGGGCGAGGAAGTAGAGGACATGGTAAGATAGAAGCATGGTACAACAGCACAGAGAATTTCAGAAATCGCCTCTTCGATAGGCAAGGATATACATGCAATAGTCCGCCTCACCAGGCGTCAAAGTTCCCAAACCCGCCACCCTTTCTCTTCTTGCTTGGTGGTTCAGGTGCCGCGGATTTTTCCCACTCACCAACAATCTCATCCTCGGCTTCTGGCGCCTGCCCTGCAGCCTTGCGTAGGTACTTGCCCACGCCGCCTCCTGCACTGCTCTCATCTACCTTGCCATCGGCTCTGATCCTCTTGCCAGTCCAAGTCGTCCTCTCATCTTCCGCGCCGCCTTCGCGCCTCAAAGCCTCTTTCTTCGCCTCTTTCGCTTCCTCCTCTGACCTCTCTTTCAGAAACTCATCGAACGGATTCACAAAGACGATGACCTCCTCGATGGCACATCGTTCCAGAGGACGATCTTTCTCGTCGACAGGCACTGCTTCGAGGCGAGCCAGCGTCTCTAGTCCTTCCATCACGCGGCCGAAGACCGTGTGCTTGCGATCCAGATGCGGCGTGGCGCGGTATGTGAGGAAGAACTGCGATGTGTTTGTGTCTTTCCCTTTGTTTGCCATGCTCAGCACTCCGCGCCCATTGTGCGTGAGCGGGCCTTCGAGCTCGTCAGCAAACGGCTTGCCCCAGCAGCTCTGCCCGCCGCGGCCAGTGCCTGTGGGATCACCGCCCTGCAGCATGAAGTTGCGGATGTTGCGGTGGAAGGGGACGCCATTGTACGCGCCTTTCTTGGCGAGCGTGAGGAAGTTCCAGACGGCTTTGGGGGCGAATTCGGGGTAGAGGGCGAGGTTGATGCTGCCGTGGGTGGTGCGCAGGCTGGCGTAACCGGTAATCTTGACGCGCTTAGGCTTGAGCATGTACTCCTCGTCGCTGAGGATGGCTCGGTCGTTGGATGTGTTTGGCGTGAGGCCTGTGGATGTGAAGGAAGCTGCGGCTGCGCCGCTGGTGAACTGAGCGGCGTTGTAGGGCGCCGGTTTTGTGGTGCGGTGTTTTGACACTTCGGATGCTGCTTTACGGGCGTGTGCTAGGGCTTGCTGCTCGGCAGGAGTTGCTGACCCTGAGCCTGACTTCTCACGCTCCTCTCGTCGTTTTGCAACGGCTTCTTTGGCTTTGAAGATTTTTGCGGCCGAGCCGAGATTCTGGTCTTTGATGCCGGCGCCACGCTCTGCTTCCTGCTCCGGAGTCAGCGTGCTGGTGCCTTCCTTCAAATGTTTGTACTGGCTCAAGTCTCGAGATGCAACATTCTGAGGGTCCTGCAATGTGATGATGTCCTGGCGCGTGAAGGCCTCATCGGTGACTAGGTCTTTCCAGTTCTTGCCTTTGATGTTGAGGCGCTCCACAGTATCCCATGCAAATACATTGCCTGTGTTCTTCAAAGCCACGATGTGCGTGTTGTCGGTAAACACCTTGAACGTGACCGGATCGACGTATTCTCCATCATCGTTCTTCGCGAAATTCAACTTGATCAACTCTGAGCTCTTGAGGGGATTCCCATCGACGGGATTTGTTCCATGCTTTTTGATCCAGGGCAGGATGTTGGTGAGGTCGAATATGGTGCCATCGTTGGTGCAGACGGGGTGCTCGAATGGTTGGAGGGATACAGCACAGAAGTTGAATGGCAACCGCTTGAAGCTTGCACCTGCTACGCCGGATTTGCGAGCATTTGCTCCTGCTGATGCGCCGAAAGAATCTGCGCTCGACCACTCGCTGTGGGTGATCTGGAGATGGTGTTAGTAGGATTCGATGGTGGTGTATACTAGATGACGACGTACGTACAGCTTGTCGGTACCTGCAATGGTGTTAGCGAGGTGTATGACCTGAATCAAGATACCGAGATATACCTTTGCCCATTGTGATGATGCTTTTCAAGATCGGATTGTAAAGAGCACTATAGCATCTCCGAACATCACATGTCGCGCTTCGCTTTCTTGACTTCAGCTTCTGACGTTCTTCCCCGCAAAGACCTGCCTCTTTCGCCAGTTTGCGACAGTTCCGCCGAGAATCACCCGGCCAACATATCAACCTCACTCAGTGAACAATACTTAGCGGATGTGAGAACATGGAGCAAGCAGGCATTACATGGTTTACCGATTATTCGCGATAACAAACATTTACATCGAAGTGGAGCCCTCTGAACCCATTCGCTTAGGCCTCACATGCCTTGACAGTGCCCTCAACTGACATGCTAAACGGCTACTGCGTTACATGGGACGTAAGTATGCAATCTGCCTTTGGCGTTACCAACCATAAAGGTATAAGTAAGTCAAGAAGCGCTTAAATCTCACGCAAGTGTCACGCAAGTGGAATAAACGCTCAGTTCTGAAATTTGGCAAGATGATTTTCTCCAGCCCAGTGTTCAGGCTGTAACGCTGTGGCAAGCACAGCTGGAAAGAACATCAAGCATGAATGTGAGTAGTATTGCAAGCCTTTACCATGACGGAGCTCTAAAGACTCCCTTCATTGGTAACTAGAGTTAATGCTGTTCTACGAACAGAAGCAACAACACGTGTAGCGCAGATGGCGCCCCATACCCAACACAATGCCCACGTTTCCAAGCAAGCTTCAGTGAGTCCTTCTTCTTTCATTTGACATGTTCAAGTGACCCTGACGACCCCACTCGACCAATCGCAGTTGAGCACGGGCGCATCGAAGTAGGGCATCAGTGCCTCGGTGTCCACCATCCTCACTCAAGTGACGCTTCCTTTGTGCCAACAACAATACTAAGACCACTCACAAAGGTCACTCGCCTGAGAGCAGAGCAAGCAAACAATACCAAGGCCAAGCATCCTTCGCCAGCGAGTACCTCAAAACTCGTTGATAATCTCCGGTTCTTTCTCCCCCCTTCTCCAACCTAACAAACCACAACTCGACCGCAATCACCCGCGACGAATACATAAGCCAGCCTACCAATCCACTACTCACAAACTTCTTCTCTTCACCGATAACTACTTCGATCCTACACTGGTTAAGTCACCGACTTCTCAACCCACCAACCAACAACATGCAGTTCACCAACATGGAACTTGTCCTCAACAAGGTCGACCAGGGAGCCCCCTACGCAGGCGGCTGCGTCCTCCAGAAGAGGAAGGTCGACCAGGGCGCTCCCTACGCAGGCGGCTGCACCCTCTCCAAGGTCGACCAGGGCGCTCCCTACGCCGGCGGTTGCACCGTCTCCAAGGTTGACCAGGGCGCTCCCTACGCCGGTGGCTGCACCGTCTCCTACCAGGTACATATTGGCCTTGGCCGCGATAGCAGCTGCACAGTCTCATACGCATAGACGCTAACTGGTCGGTAGTAAACGTTGAACCACGACCTGGCGCCGACTACGCACCTTTCTTCTGGAGCGTCTCGCTACACGACAGGGAATGATGTTGGAGGCGCTTGCTCATGGCATGCAATGTGCTGAGGAGTTTCCTGTTTCTCTTACTTTCTTGGCTTTGGACCGTGAGTCCTTTCAGTACGCGAGAACTTTTGCTCGCGCATGCTGTCTTCGGGCAGTAAGCGAGGGCTTTGATGCTTGTCGTGCTCAATTAGTTTGACAGTAGTCGATCAATCCGAACGGCTTTTGTTTTGTCAAATTATGAATCTCATGTGATATCGAGATTTGCCTCTGCCTTCATTCGTGCCTTACGCATTGCCTCCTTGGGTATCTTGTTCTAGAGTCCTTCTCCTCTCTGCTCCCTCATCATCGCCCTGTATCTTTCAATGACCTCTCTCCGAGCATCGCCCAGTTCTTCACGCTTCTTCAAACTTCCAGATGCCACAGGCACGTTGGCCACATCGACCTTCGCCCCACGGATAGGCTTGAACTTCTCCCTCACCTTAATCAACTCAGGTGGCGCCTGCACCACGTCGTTGACCTTCGCCTTCTGCCCTCGCTTTATTTTCAGCTCGGCCCAGATATCCCCTTCCTTGTCGTTGCTTTCGCCAATCGCCCTACGCTTGCTTTTGAACAACGAGTTTACCTCCTCGCCATACTTGGCTGCATTCTCCTCCTCCATCTCTTCCTGCTTCTCCCGCGCCTCCTCCTTCTGCTCCTGAATCTTCGCCTCCTCCTCTCGCCACGTCGCGTACAGCTTGTGCATCTGCTTCTCCTTCTTCGTCCGCCTCTCCTTGATGCCCTCCACGGCTTTGCCCTTCTGAATCAACCCGCTCACTTTAATCGCCTGGTCGACTCGCGCATTGTAGTCCGACATGCGCTCGCCCGGCTGGATCTTCGGGATCTCTGCCGCTTGCGCTTCCGCATCCTTGGGACTTTTCGCGGTCTTGGGCTTCTTCGCCCTGCGGTCCTCGCCGTCGTCTAGGCCCGAGAGGTGGCGCTTGTTGGTCTGCTGTGCGATGAGGCGCTGGAAGGCGCGGGGCGTGTCGTCGACGCCATAGCCTTCCACGACCTGCTTGCCGCCGCGCCTGGGTTTCAGATCGGAGGCGGGTTTGGGCTTGGCTTTGGCGGTTCCTCTTTTGGGTGCGAGCTTGGAGTTTGCTTTCTTTGAGCCGGTTTTGGTGTATGCTGCTAAGGGCTGGGCGCTGGTTGTGGGCGCGAGGTTGAAGCTGATGAGAAGGTTAGGAGCATTCGAAGATTTATTTCAGTTCGTGGGCAGACTTACTCGTTGGCATTTTGTGCTTTCCTTGTGTGTTTGGTAGGCATTTTTGAGGTGTTGCTATCAGTGTTGTAAGGTGCTTGGACACATCAATCGTCTGGAACTTTTTGTGAGAGAAAGTCGGAGATGGAACAGGGTCCGTCCGAGCTTCTATGCGCGACATGTGAAAGCGGCGACCAGCTCTAATCCAGATACTTTGCGCCATCCACCACAATAACAACGTTTGCACACGCTGCACACTTATACCTGGCCGGAAATAACTGTCGCGACTAGCTCTTGCCCAACATGCCTCCAATGCCCAGCCGCATGACCAAAAACAGGGTCAAAGACTTCCGCTACCGACCAGGAAAGGCCGAGGTCGAGGACGAAGAAGACGAGTTCGATTCTGAGGAGGAGGAAGACGAGGCAGCAGAGGCGCAAAAGCCCTCGGCACCTGCACCAAAGGCATCAACTTTCCCCAGCCAGAAGAAACTTGCGATCGATTTGAGCAAAGCGGATCAGCAAAGGAGCACCGTTCCAGAAGCACCTACGAGCAAAAAGACGGACGATCCTGATCTAGAAGGATTTGAGACCGCGTCGGAATCAGAAGATGAGGCTGGAGATGCGGAAGAGGGTAGTAGTGAGGAGGAAGAGGACAGCTCAGAGGAGGAAGATAGCAGCTCTGACGATGAGCCAAAACGACCTATGCTCGCGCCCAAATTCATATCCAAGGCGCAGCGGAATAAAATGCAAACAGCACAGCCTGCAAAGTCGGCAGAAGAGGCTGCAGCAGAGGAGGAGCGACGGAGGAAAGAGAAAGCGGACGAAATGCTGCAGGCGCAAATGGAACGAGACCAGGTTGCGCGCGCCGCAGGCAAGAAAGCGTGGGACGACGATGACAACATCGAAGAAGAGGTTGATGACACAGATGGGCTTGATGAGGAGGCGGAACGTGCGGCATGGAAATTGCGCGAGCTCAAGCGTGTGCGACGCGACCGCCTCGCGATTGAAGAGAAAGAAAAGGAGCGCGAGGAAATCGACCGCAGACGCGCTCTCACCGAGGAAGAACGCAAAGCCGAAGACGAAGCCTTCATTGCTGCGCAGAAGGACGACCAGGAGGGCAAGGGCAAGATGGCGTACATGCAAAAGTATTTCCACAAGGGTGCTTTCTTCCAAGGCGATGAAGAGCAGGACGAAGAAGTCAAAGCTGCGCTCAACCGAGACCTGGCCGGGGCACGGTTCGAGGATGAGACTGCCAGCAAAGAAGTGTTGCCCGAGTATATGAGGATCAGAGACATGACAAAACTGGGCAAGAAGGGCAGGACTAAATACCAGGATCTCAAGTCAGAAGACACTGGTCGATGGGGAATGTACGAAGGCAAGAAGAAAGGCTATGATGGCTTGGACGATCGGTTCAGACCTGATGACCCCCGCGATGGCAACGACCGTACAGGTGCCAATGCTGCGCCTGTGGGCGAGCGACGCAGAAGAGACGTTGATGATGGACAAGGGAACAGGGAAGGCAAGCGAGCAAAATACGACTGAGCCTTATTTGTCTTGCCACCGGCATTTGCGAGCGTTTTTAGCGAGGCGTCAAGGGCGATTATGTAGGCGAGGTGATCAAAATGTCAACGATGGATGGTAAAGCGAAAATGCATATGAGGCAACCATTCTTAATTCAATATATTGATAGATATGATTCATCTTGCCGTTTTCTGACACAACTGTTACAGTTTTCAACTCCGAGCCGTGACATTTTCAACATACGGCAGCTTGATAGCTGAAGAGCCAGTCCACGCCTCACTGAAGAGCTCCAGCATTAGACTTTACACTTCAACGAGGAAGGCGCGGCCAGCCAAGACTTTTGCTCGCGCGGTCGCCCCTCCCCCGCCATCACCAACACTCCACCGCATCCACCACTGCTGCATCCACTACCGCTTCTTTTTTGCCGCTAAACCACTGCAAGGCTTTGCGTTCGACTCCTGGCACGTTCTATCGACTCGCACTTCTATAACGCCACTTGCGCCATAATACAGCTGTCGCAAAACATGCGAGACGATGGCCTCGGGATTTGACGGACTCGTTGAGCGTCTGCTCTATGATGTCGCGCTCGCAGGCACCGGAGGTCAGTGCATCCTCGTGTCGCGCGCGATCAATGCAATTATTGAGTATTAATGGCGCGCTAACACTTCGCAGGTCTCGGTATCAAAGAACTCGGGAACGCTGTGCGCGAGTTCTACGCGAGTCGAAACGCGGCCAAAAACTCACAGAAAACCACAGATGACGATGACGGTCTCTTGTTCTCAGAAACGCCGCCAGACAATGGCCCCATAATCGACGATAACTTCGTCGAACTCGTATGGCATTGGGTGTCGCGCAACCCTGAGGTGACTGTCGAAGGACAGTACCAACCTAAGCCTGCTGTGGCGAACTGGGCCACCGACAATGACGAAGGCGCGACCAACGCAGGCAGCAAGCTTGACGCCTATCGCAAGCAGCGACTCTGCACTGGAGAGGATCGAGTCTGGTACGCGATTGCCGGGCACGGCATTGACTACAAGCGGATCCCATTCCTCGAATTTCAAGCTCTCAGCGTGATCGCAGGACAAGGCACCAAGGGTGTCCTTCAACCTGATGTCACAAGGCTCACTGGGCAAGACAAAAGATCCCTACCTAAGCGAACCGACAACCTTGCCAAGAATGGTTACATCGTCAAGACGACCGTCATAGCACGTGGTACCAAGACTAGTCTGCTGAAATTGAAGAAGTTCGCTGGCGAACGTGATCTGCCCGAAGATGAAGGAGCGCCTGGCACAGCGATAATCCAATACAACCTCTGGTTTGATGAGATGATGAGGCTGTTGCGAGAGAATGGCAACATCATGGCGTTTGAAGACATCAGAATCGGCCTTGGCATAAACAAGAAGAGATTCGAGACCAGAGCACTTCACCGCTGCGTTCGTCGCCTTGCCAAGGTCGGTTCTCTGAGGAAAGTCACTGCTCGAGTGGAGGCGCCTGCAAGTCAACCCGACGCCGACATGAAGTCTGTCAGGTCTCTCCAGCTTCTTCGCGATCCCACAGAAATTGACCGTGTAGCTTTTATGAGGAGTGATTGGCAAAGAAGCAAGCTGCTGGATCCCGCTCAGATTGCTCAATTCGCGGCTATGGGAGGGGCTGAAGACGATGAGGACGACATTGAGGAAGCCGAGGCTATCGCTGGTTTTGATGGCGAAGGTGAAGATGTCCGACGGATCTTGAACCGCTCTCCACCACTTTGGAATCCGGATCTTCCATTTCCCAATCTCTTGTACAACCGGATCGAAGAATCTGGTATAGCCGGAACGTCTTCCAGTGAGCTATATGAGGACTCTGTTGGCCAGTTCTGGAAGCGAGCGATGGACGAGATGCTCGTAAAGCTTACCGATCTGTGGCAGTTCTCGCAACCTCCTCATCTCCGCCACCTTGCTATCGTCAAGGATACGTGTCAGAGAGGGAAGCAGCCAACATTCCAGTATCGCACGTATGAGAACTTTGAGAAGGCTGTGGTAATTGGCGACGCATTCTGGGAGGGAGTGTTCGGTCCGGAGGAGAAGGGCAAAGGCAAAGCCAAACAGAAGAAAGCTGAAGCTGCCGCCGCTGCTCTGCCGGATCTTGACGAGTGGGGTTTCCAGAAGGTCAATCCCAAGCTGTTTGTTGGACAAAATGGTGCGGCGACTCTGGAAGAATGTCGCAAAAATGCCAAACCGGGATTGCAGCCTAGAGGTCACGCGCTGACGCCAGGCTCTCTTATTGGGCGTCCTCCAGGAGTGACCAAGACTCCTGGCAGTGGTACAGGACGGCCAAAAAAGACGCAAACGACTGATCGTACGCCGACAAGCCGACCCCGAAAGGATCAATCCACAATCGAACAATCTATGCGCAAGACTGCCGGGCGCAAAGCACTCTCTGCGAGCGCCATGAAACGTACAGCCGATCAGGCGGATAAAGACGCGGACCAAGGATTGGGACCGAATGATCAACCACCAGAAGTTGATCAGACACCAGTTCCAGCAGCCAAGAACGCCAAAGGTCGGCCACGCAAGTCTCTGCGAATCGATGAAGTACCCAGCACGGCATTGCCCACGACGCCAGCTACGGGAAAGAGACGTTCGACTCAGCCGGTAGCGCTCGACGGCTCCCCTCTACAAAAGAGGCGAGCGCTTCCAAGCAACGGCGCAGACACAGGAGAAGAACGACCCGAGGCCGAAGGCGGAAGTCCCCGTGCGACTACAGGAACCTCCGGGCAGCCTGTTGTCAACGATGGATCGGCAGCTGAGCACTTTGCAGACGATTCCGACTGGTCGACTAGACCGGTGCCAATCGTGCATGTTGTAGCTGGAGTCGAGATCAATCCTCCAGGGGCTTACGAACTCAAAAAGAATAATTTCCCGTATCGTGGACGACCGCCGAAGGCCAAGATTGCAGTATTCAGGTCGAGTCGACTTCGTGACTTCTCGTGGTATGTGAAAGAGAGACCACTTCCAGGCTCTCGGGCAGCCAAAGCTATGCGTCGGAGCAAAGTGAAGACTGCCCCAGAAGTAGAAGAAGAAGAAGAAGAAGATGAAGAAGAAGGAGCCGGACCTACTCCTGAGGTTCCATATCGTGAGCCACTGGTGCGCCAGACAATTAAAGGCACTGATGAGATGGGCCGAGCTTCCTGGGGCAAACAATCAATGGTCCAGCGTCAAAATACACCAAGGGATGCCACCGTTGGAGGCGCAGATGCCTTGGATGACGCTGATATGACTACGTCCGAAGTACCGACTGCAGACCTGGATCCCACGCTGACTGAATCTACGGCCGGGCATGCCTCCAACGCACCCTTGCCCGATGTGACTGTTCATGATGCCGATGACGAAGACACAGTTGTACGGCAATACAAGAAGGCCGGTGTGACCAAAAATATCGGTGCACTTCACATCAAGCGAAGAAAAGTCGCATTGGAAATTGTTCAGACTTGTGGCGGCGTATTCCCTGGGAAGGGAGAAATGTGGTTCCCGTTCGTGACCGCATGGCAGAGACAATACAAGCAGACACCTGACCGCCACACTGTCGATAACGTTATGAGAGGTCTCGTCACCAGCGGCAAGTTGAAGAAGCTGACGTTCTTTTTCAAGTCAAGGAAGGGCATGACCGTCGAACGCTCCATTTTTACTGAGCCTGAGATTGACCCCAATTCTCCAAAGGTGAAGTTGCTTCAGAAGAGGATTATCGACAGCTATCCTGCGACTGTTCTGCCAGAAGAAGTCGAAATCGCGCCAGAGTTCCGCAAGCAGGCAGCCAGAAACCCTCAAACTACACATCACGCCAAATTGGCCAAAGCAGCAGGTGAACCGTCGACCCCAGCACCGAAAGACACGACTGGTTCCGAAAACTTACCGCCCCATTACATTCGCGACCAATTCCCCAAAGATGCCAGCGTCACGGTCAGACGTACCGGCAATGGCACGGGTCTTGGTGCCATTGACGCGCAACTCCGCAGCATCAAGCACAACCGCAGATTAGCGAGCATTAGGAGAGGCGATCATCCAAGAAAGGTCCTACCGAGGGGCTCTGAGATGGAAGATGGAGTTGGAGAACTCACGTATGAACAGGCTTTGCTGCAAGGTGAACAAAATGCTTCGGCATATCTTCATGGCGCCGCCTCAAAACGCAGTGCTGCCCGTCTACGAGGCTCTGGGCGTAAACTTCCTGGCCGAATTCTTGGATCAAAAGCGAAGCGGACCGCAGCAAACGCGACACGCACATCTGCAGGCCAAACAAAGAGAAGTTTGCCATGGGATGCAATCGGTTACGTTGCTTCACAGGCTGCGCACTCCTTCGTCGATCCTTCGTGGATGGCCGTCGTGTCAAGACTCAAACCTCCGCCAAAACGTATCGCACGCATTCAGTGGAAGTGGGTTGACCCGTCTGCGCAAGACTGGTCAGTCAACCCATCTGGTATGGCTGACGATCCTGACTTCGCTGATATGCGCCATGACGAGTCTGCTTCTTTTGGCTTGCTGCTTCCCGACGATACTCACGTACTGGACAGAAATGGTTTGAGTGAGGCTGTGGACGTACAGTTTGCACCGCAGACGATAGACGATATCGTCAACAGCCACATGCTTCCCTCAAGCCCAGATACAGGCAGTGACGAGAACGAGGCGACAAAGTTCTTCAATGAAGTCGAGCGAGTGCAAGCATGGGAGCAGCATGTTGTGAAGGCCAAGCAAGCCTTGGCTCGTGGTGCCGACCGCCCGTTCATCAATCACACAACGCCCTCAGACATCCCATGGCCGTTAGATGGCGCAGCATCCGTGGAAAGACCGTCAGCGCGCGGCAAGCGTGTAAGATCCGGCGACGAGACTGAGTCTCCTCAGGTGAAGCGTCGGCGCCAAGCTCAGAACAAAGTCTCACGAGCGCAGGCGAAACTCTACTCCGAGTCTGATCCTCGCAAGTACAAAAAGCGCGACCGCAAAGCCGCGGCGAATTTTGGCGACAAGGAGCACGACCGACTTGCCAAGGCTGTCGCTCTGGTGTCAGTCGTTGCTGGTGGCGTCTCTTACAAGCGCAATTGGATGATTGTCGCTCACGCGTTCGGCTATCAATTCGAGTCGGAATTCCTCCGTCATCGCTGGGATAAAGTCAGGGACCTAAGGAATCCTGTGGTCAAGCATATGCAGGCGCAAATCTGGGAACCTTTCCTCGATGCCTATGAACGTGGAATCCTCCCCAAGATTGACTACAATGATCTTGAAGCCACCGACTGGCCTGCGCTTATGGAATGGCTGGAGGGCGAAGTCATCACATCGTATGCTGTTGACTACTCCAAACCTGCAGGCCTGATCAACAAGGTCCCAGATCTCCCAGTGACACGAGAAGATCTCGAGTCAAACTTCTTGATCACAGAGACTAGCGCCGACGCGAGTATGAGCCGTGATGAGTTTTTCACTGCGGTGGTGGATAAGAGAAGGAGAGATGTCGCAACCACGTGTCTCAACGGATTACCACTGGAGTCTAGCGGCTCGCCAAGTCGCCGCGATGAAACCACTGACCTGCTTCGTTCTTGGGCACGTGCTGTCGTTTTGACAGATGATTCGAACTACAACATGGGCGAGGCGTACGAGAAGATCATGAAGTTCGGCGGCCAATTGCTGGACTCCACTGTCAAGGACTTATGTGCCGAGAAGATCTTGCAAGTGAAGAAGAAGGGACGACGCTTGCCTGGCAGAAATCTCAAGCTGGACGAGACGAATTTCCTCCCCATGTTCAAGAGGTGGTCAGACAAGCAAGGACCCGAGCACTTGTTCCTCACCAGGGTAGCAAAGAAGCGTGCCGAGGTACTTGACATTCTACAACGCCAAGACCACTACGAGCTCGAGTACAGCGCGGAAGATGAGCTGTACGTTGTCTTGACGAACATGGTCGGTCAGGGACTCCTGGCCGTCAAGTCCAAGATCCCCGAGCGAAACGACGACTTTGACGCGCCTTTCCCCAAGATCACAGCGTGGGGCTACGCAGGCTACAGCTACAATGTCAGGACGTTCGACAAGAACCGTCTCCGCTTCTCGATCATCTATGAGAAGACGGACAAATTCACGTCCGAGCACGGCCTCAGGAACGACATCCCTATCCCCACCCGCCCGCCACACTTCGCCAACGAAGACGGCTATCGTATCCCTCTGTGGGTTGACATCCACGAAAAGCTGCTCCCACGCACGTGGGAGATGGTCGTCCGTTCAGTGCTCAACCTGGTCGTCTTCAGACCGGGTATCAATGCTGTAGACATCGAAGAAGCCCACAAAGGCAAGATATGGACATGGGAAGTCGAGCTACTAATGAGCTGGATGGAGGAGACTGGCATGGCGGAGCGGGTTGGTCCCGGTGAGGAAATCGATGGAATGTGGAAGGGTGGATGGAAGGTCGGCGAGTGGTGGTACTGTGCTGCGCTTTGCCCTGCGTTGAGCGAGCAGGGTGGTGTTGGTGAGATGTGAGGCGTGAAAGGACGGAGATGCTTCATGTCATCCAGCGATGTTCCTTGTTGCGTTTGGCATCATTGGACGATGTCAACTCTTGCCTGCTGTAGTATATAATTTGCTTCACCTTCGATCGATGTTGACAGAGTGTAGTTCAAATGACAACGAGACTTGACTGTAAAAAATTGGTGGAATGTTCTGGGTCATCATAATTTATAGAGCCTGCACGCATTCGATTAGTGAACATGTGAAATACATAGAAATCCTTACTAATCGTGTCTCAATATTCTTAAGCTTAAGCTGATGTTGGCGGCACTTGCTCGTGTCTCTTCACAGCACAGCTGGCCTCAGGGTCCAAACGTCGTCATCCTCGAGTGTGCATCAATTCAAATCAATGAAACACCCCACCGCTCAAACACCCTTCCACAAGAAACAACAAGAACAACGACAACAACCATGGTCCGGATCCCCCAATTCCTCACCGCGGCGCTCGCCATCACCGGCGCCTCAGCCGCCTCGGCAGTCAAAGACCTCCTCCCCTCCAACTTCGACGACATCGTCCTCAACTCCGGCAAGCCCGCGCTCGTCGAGTTCTTCGCGCCCTGGTGCGGCCACTGCAAGACCCTCGCGCCCATCTACGAGGAGCTGGCCCACGCCTTCGAGCACTCGGACAAGCTCACCATCGCCAAGGTCGACGCCGACGCCCACAAGGACCTCGGCCGCAAGCATGGCGTGCAGGGCTTCCCCACCCTGAAGTGGTTCGAGAACGGCAAGGTCGACGACTACAAGGGCGGCCGCGACCTGGAGAGCTTGGTCGCGTTCGTCTCGGGCAAGACGGGCGTGCAGATGAAGGCGAAGAAGAAGGAGAAGAGCAACGTGGAGATGTTGACCGATTCGACTTTCAAGGAGAAGGTCGGTGGGGAGAAGGATGTGCTTGTTGCTTTCACTGCGCCTTGGTGTGGACGTGAGTATACGATGGAAGATCGAGCTATAAAGCTCAAGCACAGCAAAGCTAACTACCTACTTCGACAGACTGCAAGACCCTCGCCCCCATCTGGGAGCAGCTAGCCAACGACTTCGCCTCTGAGCCCAACGTCCTCGTCGCCAAAGTCGATTGCGAAGCCCCCAACGCCAAAGCCACCGCGCAGGAAGCCGGCGTCAAATCCTACCCGACCATCAAATACTACCCTGCCGGCTCCTCTGAAGCAGTTCCCTACACCTCCGGCCGCAGCGAAGCCGACTTCATCTCTTTCCTGAACGACAAGGCTGGTACCTTCCGCGTCGCTGGCGGCGGTCTCAATGCTCTGGCTGGCACGATTCCCTCTCTTGACACCATCGTGCGCACCCTTCAAACCGGCGGCGCCAAGGCGCAGGAGGAGTTCGAGAAGGCTGTTGGTAGCGCCAAGGAGCAGTACGCCGAATACTACGGCAAGGTCGCCAAGAAGAGCGAGGAGAACTCTGGCTATGTTGAGAAGGAGCTCGCCAGGCTGCAGAGCTTGCTCAAGAAGGGCGGTCTGACGACTGAGAAGGTTGACGACCTGGTCAGGAGGAGCAACATCTTAAACGTGTTCAAGGGCTCTGACGAGAAGAGCGAGCTTTAGAGAGGGTCAATATGAGTGATCGATGAGGAGAGTTCGCATGACCCTTTTTCGGAAAAGCGTCGCGGAGGAAAAGCATACGAATCATGAGTGATTGCATCATATCTGTATACATGTACCGCGGCAATGCCAACGAACCACAGACTCGGTACAATACGCAACGGAGCATAGTGATCTACACACGAGATGAAGCAAAACATCGAATAGTTCCACGTCAACAGCAGAGTCGGTCTGACATCGTGACACCGTATTTCAATCGCGTATATACGGAGCTAAGCAACAAAACGTCGTGGGGTATCAATACTCGAAAACAGGAAATTAAAGGCAAACGAAGAACGAAAAGCTGGAGTGCAATGCAAACGCGAGACACGCACCCGCCAGACAAGTCCCCCCCATCATCGTGCGAGAGCAGTGCGCTTGAGCTGCAGCGTCTTCTTCGCCAGAGCCGCAAAGTCCATCTTCTCGTGCCCGTCCTCTGGCATGTGTTCGCCGGAAGCGATGCAGTGGACTGTCATCTTTGGGTGGAATTCGAGGCCGCTGAGAAGTTTGGGGGTGATGAGGAAGTATTGGCTTCCGCCGCGGCCGTCTTCGCGGGCGGCGGCGCAGGCGATGTTGACTAGACGGGAGTGGACGAGACTAGAGATGTGTTAGTTGTGGTTGAATACATAGAGGCCAGAGTGATTGTAACGTACCGCTCGTTGCGAGGGTCCATGCCTTGGTTGATCTCGTCGACTAGTCTGAAGGGCGCGCGGGCCAGACTCTGCAGGGCCATGAGATAAAAGATGGTAGAGACGGCGCGCTCGCCGCCGGATTGACGGTGGTTGTCGAGGACAGACAGCGGTTCGGATTCACTACAAGATTGGTTAGTTGCCTGCTAGATAGTTGCAAGAAGACTGTGTCTCGACTTACCGGAACTTGACGCGGATCTGGATGGCCCACTGCTCAAAGTCGTCGTCCTTATGCACACCCACCTCTCCAGCGCACTGGATCTTTGCAAAGTTCTCACCGAATGCTTCACTGATCTGGGCGACCAGAGCATCCAGCTCTGGCTCCCACTGATCCTTGATCTCAGTGATGGAGCTTTGCAGCTGTTCCAGATTACTCTCAATCTCGTCGAGCTTGGCGCGATCTCTTTCGATCTTCCTCCCGCGCTCCTCGAACTCGGCGATGATGCCTGCATTGCCTCCAGTGGTCATCTCAAGCCTAGCCTGTGTTGCCTCGATGTTGGTCTCCAGGTCTTCAGGTGCCATTTCTTTGACCTCCTCTAGAATGTTGAGCTCATTCGCAGTCAGATCGTCCTCTGTGAACTGCTGGCAAAGTTCCATGAGGCGCCTGCCCTCAGCAAGGAACTCGGCTACAATACGTGCATGCGCCTCGACTGCAGCCTGTGCTTCGGCAAGCATAGCTCGCTCCTCTTCGTGACGCGCTTTTAGCTGCGTAAGATCAGACTGCGCCTCGATTTTCATGATCTCGGCCTCGAATAACTGCACGTGGAGACCGCGCAAAGCTTCCACCGAGTTACCGTAGTTTAAGGCCAATTGACCCTTCTCAAGGGCGATCTTATCACCCCTGGCCACGATTGCAAGCTGGCTGTCTCTGTGCTTGCGAATCTGCGTTTGCGCGTCGTCCAGCTTTTTCTGAGCGCCGGCAAGCTTGATAGGCAGACCCTCGAACTGCGCCAAAGCACTCTGCTTTTCGTTCTTCTCTTTCTCGATTGTTTTCTTGGAAGCTGCAAGCTCTCTATGACGCTCCGAGTGTTTCTTCTCCTCGTCGCGTAACTTTGTGATCTGCTCTTTGATCTCTTCCATCTCTACTTCCGTCTCTCTGATCTTTCGCGTGAACTCTTCTTCCTCGCGATGGTCAACAGGAGCATCCGAGAAAAATTTAGGAGGGCGAAGAGCCGTGACTCGTGTCGATGTTGCGTGATCTCCGTATTCTCTTCGTCGCGTGACCTGGTAGCTTTGCGTACTTGTCACCCAAGAGCTGATCGGACTCCTAGAGAGGTTGTCGTGCTGATCCGCTGGTACATCGCGTGAAGTAAATGCAGTGGCGTGGATGTTTCTATTATCGCACAGCATAGCGAGTACTTCGTCGGGTCCGTCTAAGAGGTCGAGAATCCAACCTTCGAGCCCGTAAGAAGCCATCTGTTGCGGCGAACAGGGCGGCTTGAAAGATGAAAGCGCAACTGGAGGAGCCGAGCGGATGTTGATGTCGACAAGCTTCATGTTAGTGTAAAGCTCTCTCTGCAACAGAGTAAAATCTTCTCTACAAGTGACCGAAAATGCCATCAGTTCGGATTGCGAGATAGTAGTCTCGACCGCGGCTGCCAGTCTGGGGTCCTTGATCGAGCATTCGAGTATTGGTGGACCGAAGACTTTGCCTTTGAAACGATCCTTGTTCTTTTGAATCCACTCCCATGCGACTGCAGCGTGGCCAAACCGGGAGTTCTTTCTCAGCTTGTCAGTCTGCTGTCCAGCTTGAGATTGAAGGAATGCCATTTCTTGCTCAGTATTTTTGATGATGGTCTGCCGCTGCCTGCCTTGCATATTAAGCGTTGCGATTTGATCTTTGGACTCGTTGATCTTGTCTTCGAGGTCACGCATCTCTCGAGCCTTTTCTCGTATCTGCTCGTTGAAGGCCGCAGTATCCACTTGTTCCGGGGGCTGTTCCATTGCTGCCTTGATACTCGTGACTGCGCGGTTGAGCTCGGGAATCTTCTGCTTTGTCTGTCGAATGCTGGTATTACCAGATTGCAGTTCGCCATCGATTGCCTCGAGTTCTGCAGCTTTCCTCTCGAGTTGTTGGTACTGGTCTGTGGTAGTGCCTTCGTATCGCCCAACAAGGCGTTGGCGCTGCTGAACAGTCTTTTCTGTGACCTCCAAGTAATGCTCCTTCTCTTGCATGGCTGCAAGCCTGGGCGCCATTTCGTTGTTCAGACGCCTCAACTCCTTTTCTGCTTCTTTTCTGCGTATTTTGGCCTCGGTATGATTTTGCTTTGCGACCTTGTACGCTGGAAAGGGCTTGAACTTCCGGTAGGCCCCCAGACGCTCTTGTAGTTCTGTACGTTCACGAAGTCGCTCTACATCACCCTGCTGCATCCGTTGTCGGTTTTCCAAGCGTCCAAGATCATCAGTCAGGCGGGCCTTCGAGTCCTCATCTAGCTTCTGCTGTTTGCGCATCTCTTTGAGCTGTTGATGCCACTCTGTCATCTGCTCAGGAGCGGCCGCACGTTGAGTTTGTGCGAGCAACTCGACAGGCGAGAGCGCTGCAAATTCCACCACTCGGTCCTGTGGCAGAAATTGGCATAGGTTGTCGACTTGAATTGAGAAACTCCGGGCCAAGTCCATAACTCGCTTCTTGTTCTCCTTCCTGTCGTTGATGTAGTATTCCACCTTGTTGTTCTCCCGCAAGATCTTTGTCCGGATGACGGGGTTGCTCGTCTGCCTTTTGGGATCCTTGGCCAGCTCAATCTCAATTGTCGCTTTCTTGGCTCCATGCTTGACAAACTCGCTGATATCCTTCGCTCGGCCCAAGTGCTTCGTCTCCCAGCCGAGACCGAGACAGATCGCGCAAACAAGCGTGCTCTTGCCGGTTCCGTTTGGTCCAATAATCATGTTCAGGTTCGGCCCAAGGACAAATTCTGCTTTCTCGTAGGTGACGAAGTTGGTCATGGTCACTCGCACAAGTGAGCCAGGCTGGTGAGGTTCGATGGCCATGTCGTCTGATCCCGAGCTCCTGCCATTTGGGCTGCGAAGGTAGCTTGCTGGTAGAACAGGTCCACCGTTGCTTAGACGGGTGCGTTTGTTGGTCCGACTCTGAGGAGAAGTCGCCTCGCCGTCGACAGACACATCGTCTTCGTCCTCGCCTTCATCGTCTGTATCCCGACGTCGTCTTGCTGGAGTCACGCTACCAGACATCGTGAACGACTGCGGCGTATGCGTTGTCTTGCTCTGTTGGAGTGGGATGATCGCGAAGTCGGAGCGTTTCGACGCGCGAGAACGCGTCCAAGCTAAGCCGGAAGTGGGTCGACCCTTCACTTCTGTTCGCGACATGCGCACGCTATGGTCCACCGTAGTCGGAAACCCCTCGAATCCACGAAGTACAACAAGAATGTCTTAGACTTTCGGTGTCGCCTCATTGGAACGATGGACCTCTCGTATCTTGCTGCTGCGCTTCCAGCGAGCAGGCAGGAACTGATATGGTGGTCGTGTTTCTCTGTTCTCACACTTTTGGTGTTCAAGATCCTCCTACGCAGCGATGCTGAAGATGCCATTGAATTCAGTGTGCCTGTGCCTGAGGCATGCAGACCTGGATGGGAAGGCAAACAACTCGATGAACCTTCGATCAAGGTACGAACTGTCAATTTGGTGATCGATCGGATGAGCTTACTGACACATGTACTCTAGCTCTCTGGAAGCACAGCTGTGCAATGTTACAGTCCAGCTACCGGTCAATTACTCGGCCTTGTAAATCCAGTCACTCCTGACGGCATTGATCGTATTATTGCGAAAGCTACGAAGGCTCAGCAGACATGGGCGAAAACCTCGTTCGCTGAACGCAGACAAGTTTTGCAGAGTCTGTTGAAGTATGCTTCTATCCTAGCGAAGGCTATGCCCACTGTACTGACTTGAAGCAGATTTCTGTTCAACAACCAAGACACAATCGTTCGAGCAGCGTGCCTTGACAGTGGCAAGACACGAGTGGATGCTATCTTTGGTGAAATCTTGGTCACCGCTGAGAAGCTCAAGTGGACTATCCAGCATGGCGAGAATGCCCTCAAGGCTGAGAGGAGACCAACAAATTTCCTAATGTTTTACAAGAAGAATGAAGTCCGCTATGAGCCGCTTGGTGTCGTATCTGCTTGTGTTAGCTGGAAGTAAGTCTATGCTGTTTCAGTACGCAAAAAGTACAGGAAGCTAATACAGCAGCATAGTTACCCACTTCACAACTTGCTCGGTCCTATCATCAGTGCTCTATTTACAGGAAATGCGATCATCGTGAAGAACAGCGAGAACACCGCCTGGTCTTCCGTCTATTACGCCAACATCGCACGCTCGGCACTGATTGCCTGTGGTCACGATCCCGATCTGGTACACGCCATCACCTGTTGGCCGCAGACTGCAGATCACCTGACATCTCATCCTGGTATCAGTCACATGACATTCATCGGAAGCAAGCCCGTCGCCCATGCCGTGGCCAAAAGTGCCTCCAAAGTCCTCATGCCGCTATGTGTCGAGCTAGGCGGTAAAGACGCCGCGATGATACTGGACGACCCTTCAGGCAAAGCCACGTCTCAAGGAGAAATGAACCGTGTCGCTAGCATTATCATGCGCGGTGTCTTTCAATCTGCTGGTCAAAACTGTATCGGAATCGAGCGTGTTGTGGCGATGTCTCAAGCTTACGAACGACTCATAAACATGCTAGAGCCTCGCATCAAGGCACTTCGTCTCGGCAACGATCTCGATGCCAAAGCTGGTGGTGACGTTGATGTCGGGGCTATGGTGTCGGCTGCCTCTTTCGACAAGCTCGAGAGTCTCATCAGCGCGGCTGTTGCTCAGGGCGCAAGGCTACTTGCTGGCGGACACCGGCACAAACACCCGAAGTACCCGGCAGGTCATTACTTCGAGCCGACTCTTCTCGTAGACGTCACGCCTGATATGGCCATAGCACAGGAAGAACTGTTCGCACCTGTGGCCGTGCTGATGCGCGCAGAAAGCCCGCAACACGCGGTCACGATAACAAACGGCACGATATACGGTCTAGGCTGCAGCGTCTTCGGCCCAACAGGCAGCGCTGCAGCTCGCGCTCAACTTCAGTGGGTTGCAAAAAACTCGCAGACGGGAATGGTGGCCATCAACGATTTCGCGGTGTTTTATGCAGTGCAACTGCCGTTTGGCGGCGTTCGTGGATCTGGTTACGGTCGTTTCGCTGGCTACGAGGGACTAAGAGGGCTTTGCAACGCGAAAAGTGTTTGCGAGGACCGATGGCCCGGCCTGATCAAGACCGCTATCCCAGGCAAGCTGGACTATCCCATGCATGAGGGAGCTTTCCAAATGGGCAAGGGAGTGGTCGAGCTTGGGTACGGCGAGAGCTGGCCGAGGACCTTTGCCGGCGTGAAGAGGCTCGTGGGCATGTGACTGGTTGGCGAGGCGACTTCGGCGCTTCTAGTGAGAGACTTCTCGTGAAGCTCATGCGTGCTGCAGAGGACCATCTGACAACGCAACACGCATGCATGGAGGCCTCAGTGTATCGATTCGCCGAACTCTAACACCCCACGTGCGTAATCGGCGCTCTTTGGTGCCAAACCAAGGGAGCTTACTCCGGCAGTTGTGAGCAAGCTTCTGTAACTGACATACATGATAGTTACATACGTGATATAGTATGATCAATATAATAAGGCGAACGAAATCATGCAGTATCCAGCCAGCTGATGCCAGCCGCCTTGATCTCTACATAATCCCACGCACGACTCGCGAAGGAACAGCCACGATCGTTGGCTAATGCAGTCGTTCTGACAGTCGCTTATTAGCGCTCCACTAAAGTGGTTAAGATCAGGAGCAAATAATGGTCTTCAGACCCACCGTCTCGGGCATACCCAAAACTACTGGCATCCACCCTTAACAGGCTGTCGTATAGCAAAGCTCGCACCCAGCTCCTGCAGAACAGCTCCTACCACTCACGTGCGTCTCCACCTCACCATTCCCATATTTCGCCGCGCCTTCACCACGGACCGATACGCTTGGCGTTCTCTAGCCGCAGAGACTGCGACACAGCACGTGCAACTCTGCAGAACGATCGTCCTTGCAATTCGTCAACCCGCCTATATCGACCACGACATGTATCGTAGGAAGCGTGGGATGACCTCTAGGCGCGCTGCGTTGTGTGGGCGGACTTGTGTGGACCTTGGTCTTGTGGTCTTGTGGACGACAGCTCTCCACCTTGCTGTTACTGCCTGCCGCAGCGTGGACTCCGCGCGGTTATGAAGAAAGGCAGATTCGAGAGGCCGAAGAAGGGTATAAGAAGCGGCAAGCGAGCACGCCGAAGTGCCTTTCTTTCTTCACCATCACGCAATCAAACAAGCTCGATCATCAACAACCACTTCACACCAATACCAACCTTCACCAACCACCAACTCTTCACCTCAATCAACATGGGTGGCTGCGGTCAGTGCTCTAACTCCAACTGTGCTTGCACAACCGGCAACTGCAACTGCTAGAGTAAGTCTTGTATCGTCTCCATGAGATACTTCCTGTGTCGAAGGCCCATACTGATGCTGACCACCAAAAGTCAGCAGCATGACAGCCACGACAACATGATCTTCGCCTGCCAACATTCGCTTCGACACCGGGATGGACAATGGACCTTGCAGGCAAGACAACGACGGAATGACGGAAAGAAAATGTGAGGGATCGAAGCTGAGATTGTTGGTATCTTGTGAAAGAGCGCAGTCATGAAATGAAATCTGAGGTTTCCTCCGTCTTATATGTGTCTTTCCTTCCTCTCCTCTCAACCCTGCCATCAAGGTGTTGGTTATCATCAAGGTGTTTTTTGTTCAAAGTAGCGCAGTTGACAATGTCAACTTCGTTATCTCTTGCGGTCAGGAGTCCCGTGACCAGCTTGGGCTCTCGCTATTACATGGCAAGCTATATGAGACGTTACTGCAGCTGATCATGAGCTGTTTGCCGTCTGCTCACGTGCCTGACAGCGGGTAAAGCAGGGTCGTCGTCAATCCCTTATGTCGTCACCGATCGTTCATGACCCCATAGTGGGGTTTATGTATGGAGTAGTGGGCTGTGCTGCCTTGATGAGAGCATGAGGGGATGATGCTCTTGGTACTCTCAAAACATCAAAACAACACTCGACACTCATCATCTTGATACAACCAAACAACACCTTATCGACATCCCAAATACCAATCAAATCCATCAACATGCCCGTCCACCCCAAGGAAGAAGAGGCCACTGGCAGTAAGCTCACGATCAACAGCTCGCAGATAACAAATGCATAATTGACACTACTATAGGCATCACCGACCAGGTCGCAAAGGAGTCTGGCGACTCGAATGCATCTTCGCACCTAGCCCACGACGTTGACACCAAGGCCACCAGTGGCGGCGCTGCCACTCTTGAGCACCACAAGGCCAACCCTGGCCCTGTTATCGCCGACAACCTTGGCGAGCCTGCCAGCAAGGAGGAACTCAAGAAGCGTTCCGAGGAGCTGAACAAGAAGTAGAGTTACCTCAGAAAGCAGCGACAACGACAAGAGGTCGGTATACAGGACGATGTACATGACGGCCATGAGACACGATTGATCATGAGATAGTATAATGCAAGCATAAGCTTCCAATTCCATCGTTGTTGCCATCATGCCCTTATGAACCATCTTCTTCACTTCAAGGCGGCACTTCCTCTCCCTTCCAATCCCAGAACTTCCCTCGATCTTCCAGATTCCGCCCACAAACCACTTCCAGCAGCTTCTCCGCCGAGAACTCCGGACTGAATAGCTTCTCCTCTTTCACGTTGCCCCAAAACTCCTTGCTGAACTCGGTCTTAACTGTTCCTGGGTGCAGGCTGATAGCCATGGCCTTTTCTCCCGCACTCGTCTTCAAGTGATTGTCAAAAGTCTTCGTGACCTGATTTACCGCAGCCTTTGACGCTCGGTACGAATACCAGCCACCCAGCCCGTTGTCTGTGATACTTCCGACTCGTGCGCTCATGTTGGCCCAGACAGCTCTCGCAGGCAAATTCTGAAGTTCTTCCAGTGTTGTTGCTTTGCGCGGCAAGAAGGGCGAGAGATGCTTGATCAGCATCATAGGTCCGAGGGTATTGGTTTGGAAGGTACGCAGGGCATTGTTGTAGTCTATTTGACTGGGCGCCTTCTCGGGATACAAGATGCCAGGGATGGCTAGGGCGAGACGGAGATAGGATTCCTTTTGAGGAAAAGTGGAGGATATTGTCGACGCAGCGTCGGCGATGGTCTGTTCATCTACGAGGTGTGAGATGTGGTTCTTGTAGTGATTGCGACGTGATGAACTGTATCCCAAAACGCGAACACGGCGAGGCACCCACCTAGCACGTCAATCTTGACGACGTGTAATCTTTCCTCGCTAACACCGTCAAGCCCTTGAAGAATGTTCTCTCGCGTCTGATTCAAGTCCTTCCTCGCGGTTGCGACGATGGGCACCTTTGTTGTTTGTAGGAGCCGGCGTGCAAGCTCAAGGCCGATGCCACGAGATGCAGGACTGACCAGTGCCCATGGCTGCATGATGAATTTCTCTGGTTGTTGTGCGTGCAGGGCACATCATGGTATCAATGGATATAGCAAGAGTACGCGCATAGAGACAATGTCAATGCTCCTGTAGCAATGACGATATGTTTGGCCGATCGGCGCAGATTGACTTTGGACCGTACTTGGTGCGTGCAGACAAGATGAGACGTTTGCCGCGGGCGAGAGCCAGCATCCATCTTCCATGGCCATCATCCGTGCATGCGATTGATGGCACTCTTTCGACATCGACATGCGATGATGGAGACTTGGACTTCCACGCGTCTGAAATGGGAGTGCTTAGCAAAGCCAAGTTGGCTGCAAAGCGAGTTGCGTTGAAAGGCGTACCGAATTCTGTACGTGATACACCATTGGGCGAGGTCGAAGCTGCAGCACGAAAGCCTATCTTGGTTTCCAGGACCAAGAAGATTCATTCTCTCGGAAGACGCGACGAGAGAAAAGGCAATCGTAAGTAGTGCGAGCAAATGTCAAAACTACACTGCCTTACCATAAGACCACAGCCTCGCCTCCGAATTTGCCACGACCAGCAGTCGACATCCTACCAGTGACGTCGAAAGTGGTAGAGACTATAGGTGTAAACCATGGACGTGACCGACGAGCATTGCGCTCTACAAAGAAGAAGAAAAAGGCAGCCAGTTCCGCCTACGTCTCTTCAGGACCCAACCCCCTGGACTATGGATCAATCACACAGTTGCGCGAGCTACTCGGACTTGCGCCACCCCATACATCCCAGGACGCTCATACCGCCGAAAATGTCCCCCAGGACGCTCTTATTGTATCCATCGACACGGAATTCGAGCGTCGAGGACATAAAAAGCACATCGTTGAAATCGGTGTCACGATTCTTGATACTCGGGACATAATTGACGTCCTACCTGGCCAATCTGGCCATGACTGGTTCGCCAGGGCGAAAACTTACCACTATGTGGTAAATGTCACGCGGCGGCCCTGGCAGCGGATGCGTACTTGTCTTTTCAGCGACGACAGGTTCGGAGATGTTTCCAGGACCAGGGAACACATAAGAAAAATGCTTCGGCGAGCAGCCTGCACACGTTCCGACCCTAGCAGACCGATTGGTCGCGGCCCACGAAAGGTAGTGCTAGTTGGCCATTCTGTAGTCATGGACTTACAAGCGTTGTACCGGTCACCTCATCTAGAACTGGACTTCCTCGGCACGGATGTGTTTCTAACGAAACCAGCTACGGTATTCGACACCTTTATGCTTACAGTCGCTGCCAATAAACAAGGGGCCAAGATCAGGTGGCGGCAACTCGGCTGGTTGGTCAATTCGCTCGGTGTACACCCTCGATACCGACGCTTTGGTTCCGTTGTAGGTTGTCATAATGCTGGCAATGACGCTGCCTACGCAATGATGGCTTTGTTGATGTACGCGATCCGCTGGGAGGAGATAGTCCCGGGCAACACCGTGCCCCTCCCCCACCAGGGACCTGATGAGCGGCAGCCAAAGGTGTGTTCGATATCTCATAGCAGCACATTGGAAGAGTCGTGCTCGAGGCTTGAAGGCAGTACGTCGGCAGAGAACGCACCAGTCATCTCTGCACAACATGTCGAGCTCATGACACCCGCATTGTCAACACCTGGCGCGAGTGTTGAAGCTGAGCAAAAATATGTTCAGCGCAAGCCACTTTCGTCGTCATCGCCTGGCGCGAATACTAAGGCTTAGCATGTCCATGTTAAGCGCAAAAATCCCTCATTATCAACGTCTAGCGAGAGTGCTAGAACTACACCGAGTTCGCAGCTGGTCTCTACGGGAAGCACTTCTTTGGTACCTTGTACGCTGTGCCGTCATTACGGAAGTAACTGATTTAACCCCGGGCGCAGAAGTTTCGCAGGCATCCGTACTTTGCGTAGGATCAAAAGCTGACCGGATGGCGGCGACAAGTATGACATTGCGGCAGTAGTTTGCTTGTTCGATTGGTCTACACCCAGCGAGGAGCGATGCCCACTCAGAGATGGTTTGCAATGCAAACAGAGCGCATCCCGATTGAGCGCGTTTCAGTCACTCAGTTCTACATTCATACTGTTTAAAGCGTTCCAGTTGAAAGATCGCTGTCCTATCCAGCTCAACCTCATCTCTGTTTCAGAAAGTTGGAATGAGTCTAGCTTTAGACTTGTCACCACGCCTACTATCGACGCTCTGCTACACACTCTCGTATGAAGAGCGCAACGACGACAGCAGACGGCTCGGCGTTGTGGGCGTTTACGAAAGAGCGGCACATGCTGTCGCAGCTCTCAGACGCCTACGCTTGCTTGTTCATTCTCAACCAGTAGCAGCAGTCGATGAAGAGGGTGTGGAGTTCCCCAACGGCAACCAAATCGGCCCTCTGCGAGATCCGGAAGATCCTCAAGATCGTCTTATCGGGTGGGGATATCGATTTCGCAAGCCCGGCACCGACGACATTTCTACCATTTGGATCAAGCAAGCGTTTATGCTGCGCGAAGTTGCAGATTATGGACTGTTGCGACCAACAGAAACTGTGAGCTGGATGGATTTGGTCGAAGAGAGTCGGATTCGTATCTCGGATGATACCTTTGATGCAAACGGGCATGTGAGTCTGAACGGGCACAGCCATGTTTATGCCGAAGAAAGCGACCAGGGCGGCGACGTGATGGGGAATCTCTGACGGATGACACATACCCGTGCGTGAGCAGGCACTTGCGATCAGATACTGTGAACTCTGTACAAAATAGATCGTCGTCCAAAGCTTTGACAAATCAAATTAAGATATTGGCTCATTCTTATCACAAGGCGGACACTCTCTTTTACAGAGAGAAATTAATTCTGGTATGCCTTGTGCCAGATACATATCAGTAGGACAAGGGTTCAACAACATCTTCGATTTTGAGCTTCATATGCTATAATCAAAGTTTGTATAGCAATCAACACACCCCGCGGCTTGGTGAAACTGAGGGCTGTCCGGGGCATTCTCCCCGATCAGGCACTGACTCGCTTGCCGGCTATCCTCCGAAGGAGGTGTTCAGGTATCTAGTAAATAATCGTGCTGGGCCAGGTTTCAGCCTCCTGTCGCTAAGCGCCGCCAGCGTCATGTCAATCCACTTGAAATGTTACCATTAGCAGGGGTGGCGTTTATTGATCAGGCATGGCAATTGATCGCTTTGATTTTAGCCGCGAACATTGATATCCCCAGATCTTCACAAAAAGCTGAACCATAGTGGGTAATATTGTCGGAGAAAGTGACGCAGTGGGCCGGCGTGTAACTTCCTTAGAGGATGTCCATAATGGCGAAACGGGCGAGATCAGCTAATACATAGAGAAGGTCGGGAATAAGATATCCACCAATGCTTGACATTTATCGCTGCCGACAAGTCCGATCTGGAAACGTTAATACAGTAGCCAGCGACTCATGACCTAAGCGCTCCCCCATCCCCGCGAAGCTGATTGATACGAGAAAGCGAGTGCGAGGGAGCAAGGACCAAGAGGACACGACTCTCATCGTCACGGCTTCCAGCGTAACGCCTGACTCCAGGTCATTCGCTTGGGAAAGATTGCTGATGCTAGGCATAGATAGACATAGCCATGTGGTGGCAGCATCCACTGACTACTGTAGTCTAAGCCTCGCAGGACTGCTACTATCAGAGACGGATCTCCGCGCTGAGGACATCGAAAGCTGAGTAGAATGAATCGCGCGATTTAATCGCGTCTGCGAGCTGGAACTGGGTCATGATAGATGTTGAGCGCTTCCAACATGAACAGCGACACGGCTATTGGCTTGCCATCGGCTCACGGGAGACGGTGTAGCAGCAGATGAACTGCATGGCGTGCAGGAACAGGCATTTAACTTACGAAACATTGCTTATCAAGGCACTAAACTTAAACACGAACAAGTTGTGAAGACCCAAGGGTCTATCTAAGTTCCGAAAGTGTTTAGTCCTCCATCAGACACTAGAACATCAATAATTCTGCTTTCAAGCTCACTGTGGACTCTTCCCGCTACGATGCCCTGGTCTCTGCTCAGCTGATAGATGGTCGGTCCCAAAATAATTCTTCCAGCTACCTGGTGAAATCTGGACATCACAGACCTCTTCTCGTCCCCTCCGTCCATCCGCAACCAGGGGCACCCAAGATCTCGGTGGAGCGAAAGCTACTGTACGAGCCCTTTATATGAGCGTAGGAACCTTAATCCCGCATTGCATGTTCGATATCGTCTAAAGAGTCTGATGTCGAAGCTAACAACGCTGCGCCTTTCTGCTTGCAGCATAGAAGTGATGTCAGACCGGACTGGAACCATAGCGTAATCCCGTACCGTTGCCTGAGCTCTTATATACAAGCCCTAAGTATTTCCATCTGCTCAGCTCATCCAGACAAGGCCTCTTGCATTCAACGAAAGCCTCGGGGCTTTGATCGCCCCGCTTCATCATGCGTCTCTTGTCAGTAGCCGGCCTGTTCTTCTCGGCACTTTTCGTCTCTGCCCAGACGATTGAATCGAATACCGCTCTGGAACAACTTCTGGCGGAGGTCGCAAAACTACCTTCGTGCGCCGTGTGTGTTGCCTTTGAAGAGAGGTCTTCAGTGTAACTAACAGTATTGATAGCAAGCATGTTTAGCCAGGTCACGCCTGACTTCGCAATGCTCTCTTGGTGATCTCGCTTGTCTGTGCAATGACACGAATTTTCTCACAAGTAGCACGACTTGTGTTGTATCGACCTGCACAATTAGAGGGGCTTTGCGTAAGCTCCAACTTCAAATTCTAGATTCTTACACCCGCCCGTAACACTGACTCCCGGATCAGTCACGCAAAGGTGGCAAAAAGCAACCTGTCGGGCACCAGTCCGCAATACTGGACTTGCGACCTCGCGACTTAGCATAGCTCTAGTCATAGTTGCAGGAGCGTGCGTTATAATTTGCTTCCTTTCGCGATGGCTCGTGCAAGATAGTTACATTTGGTGGGATGACTGGACGATTCTCGTATCTTTGATCTTACTAATTCCTTCGACCATCCTTCTTCACATCAGTTTGTTGCTCACGTCTATTCGGTACAAATGGAACATACTAATTTCTTGTCAACAGTGGAGCGGAAAGGCATGGGCCATGACATCTGGACTTTACAGTTCAACGACATAACTGCAGTGTTGAAGGTCTGTATTTAGAAAAGCCACTTTTTAGAGGGCACATCAGCTGACTTCGGCATTCAGATGTTCTGGATTGAGCAATATATCTACCAAGCTGTCGTTGTTATGACCAAGATCTCGATCGTTCTGTTATATATTCGCATCTTCCCTTGCGAAGTCTCCCGCAACTTCAACTACATCTGCTACGCTGTTGTTGTTACACTGGCTGCCTACCTTTCGGCTATGTGTATCTTCTTTGGTATGCAATGCGAGCCTATCAGCTTTTTCTGGAAACAATGGGACGGAAGACACACCGGACGTTGTATCAACTACCGACTGGGTGTGTACGTTGGCTCAGGCGTCAATATTGCTTTCGACCTCGTCGTTTTCTTCCTTCCGGCCCCGAGGCTGCTGAAGCTGCAAGTCAAAGACAAGCGACGTAAAATTGGCGTTGTGTTCATCTTTCTAGTCGGCCTGTTCGTCACGGTCTGCAGTATCATCCGTTTACAGTATCTCGCCCAGATTGGCAAATACGCTAATGCGACATACCATTACAATGAAGTCGGACTCTGGAGCGGCGTGGAAGCCGATGTCGGTGTTATCTGTGCGCCTGCATGCATCCATTGCGGGCCCGATTCTGCACTTCTTCCGGAAAACAGTCGGGAGCAAACTATACTCAAGCGTCGGCAAGTCCGGATCACACTCTCGGATGAGTTCTCGCGTCAAGGGAGACATGGGTATTGCCAGACTGCCCAGCAGAGGAAGTGATCACGGAGATGTGGAGTTAGTACAGCGCCGCGAGAAAGACATGAACAACAACGGAGGTATCCAAAAGACTACGATTGCTTCGATGTACAGTCTGTCGCAAGAGCAGTCAAGCGCCGAATATCAAGATTTTGACTTCCAGCTCGATGGACGTGAGAGAAAGAATGCTTGGGAAGTGTGACGAACGAACTAGATGAAGAGGTGAACAGCCTTGGTATCAGATGGATTCGATACTACCTTTGCTATTTCGAAATGCGACCAGCAATAATTGTATCAATCGACAGTTGACCAGCACGAAGGTCTCATGCTGCATAACGTGGCAATATCTTGAGGAGACTACCAAAGCCAGCGCATGGCTACTCAAATTGCCTCAGCCCGGTAATCGACAACTGCACTGTGAATAAAGCTGACAGCGTGTTCACTGTTTGCAGCAAGCCTCCCATTCGACAAGGCACGTATAATGACACAGCAAACATATTACTGACCCAACAAGACATCACAGCAAACCTACGATTTTCTTTGTCGTATACCCAGGTATAAGAGATGCGTGACCACAAGACTTATTCAGTACCCTCTATCACCACCACCATCACCAAACCATCCATCCAACCAACCAAGCGGCCAACAACCATGCAGTCAGTTCCGCACTACGCTGTCTACGACGACAACACTTCCGACAGATCTCCGCGCATGTGGAACTGTTCGCGGGGTTTGTTTCTTGCGCTCGAAAACGTGAGGGTCGTGCGCAACCACATCATCAACCCTTTCGCTGGTGACACTTTCGCGATCGATCGCATCCTCCCTAACGATCCTGCTTACCCCTTCGCCAACCGCATCGGTCAGCTTCGCAGCGATCCGCGCAACCACTGGGGCTATCGCTTCGCCGATGGCGGCAAGGACGTGAGTGTTTGGATCCAGAAGATGCCCGCTACACCGAATGGCGAGATTATCGGCTCTTTGAAAGACGATCTTGAGGATCCTGTGGTGGCGCGGGCGGTGCAGAGAACCACCGTCAGCTAGAGCTTCTGCAAATCTACGATTCTTTTGGGAGGGGGGCTGTGGATGGGTCATAAGGTCCTGAAAACCGAAATTGCTGGGTCCATTTGGAGATTGAATATCGGAAGATAAATGTGGAGAGAACGATGGAACATCGCAGTGAAATACGCGAAGATGGCCCAGATGAGAAAGACTTTATTGGCCATGTCTCTGCCCGATGCTTTGATGTACTGTAGGACTCGATATACTTCCATGTTTGCGCTATATCTCCCAAAACGAAGAGTGCTAGAGAAGAAGAAATGGAGTGACTTCCAAACGATTACTTCAGTTCTCAAGCTGAGCTTCGTCTCCATTGTCTCTATGACTTTGATTTGTGGAAGCAGCTGGCTGAGCGTGTATAAGTTTATAAAATTGTGAATCGGAACGACTTGTTTGCTGCCTACTTATGTTCATTGAGGTGTGTAGAAAGCTTCAGCATCAGCAAACTCTGCCCATGCGATAGACAATATGGCAGCAAACGCATACCAGTCTTTGTCCATATGCTCAAGAGCGGAAATATAAGATGACATGAAAGGTAAGATGCCTCTCCACCACCATCCGCCCATCCATCATTCACACAACACTCACCAACCATGAACAGAATCAGCACCTACGCCGTCTGTACCACCGACGACGGGACCACCGACGCCACCGAAAGAAAGCTGGTGACCTTCAAAGGACCCAAGGAAGCCCTCGAATACCTCAAAAACTTACGCGCGGAACACTACGACAACGGCGGCTTCATCGTCCCCAACAACGCTGCTGAACGAGACGCTTTCCCATACCGCAACAAGATCGGTCCGCTTCGCGCCGACGACAGCAACCACTGGGGTTACCGATTGCAGGTTCCAGAAACAGCGGATGTGATCGCCGTGTGGATCGAGAAGCAGGAGGTCGGGATGGGCTATCGGACGCTGAAGGAGGATCTTGAAGACCAGGTGGTGGTTGGTTGGGTCAAGGAGTGTGAATGCGACTATGTTGTGTACAGCTCTGCTCAGTGGGAGCTTGATCGGGCTTACGGTCGTCGTTACGACGAAGACAAGAAGGATTTCGTGTTTGATGGGGAGCTGGAGGAAGAATTTGGAGAGCGAGAGTTGCTTATCAGGCAAGTGGGTGAAGTCGCCAAGCAGGACACTGAGCAGAAGTATGCTGAGAAGAAGAACGATGAGCAGAAAGACGACGTCGAGCAGAAGGATGTCGAGCAGGAGGATGTCCAGCCAATGACTCAGTAGAAGGGAATTCGCCCAAGGCGAAGGATTGGAAGTAGAGTACAACCACCTTGGCCGACTTTTGCGCTCTGAGCGATTGCGGATTATGCAAACGCTTGGTCGAGGTCACTTGAGCTATGCACGCCGAGCTAGAAAAAGGTCCAAGATACGAAAACATTGCAGGCGAAAAAATTGGTGAAAAAGTATTAATTATCGAGGACACAATAAATCCTCATCATGTTGAATGTTCATCAAGTCGTCAGTCTAAAATCTCGCCTCCACGCCTGTACTGGTTCCAATCGGCCTCTTGACGAAATGGCTCCTCTCCCAGCCGTCGATCTCATCGTAGCTGGTCTCCCTGACCAACTCATAGCGTCCGATCTTGGGCAGGATGATCGCCCAGATCAACCAGTAAACGCCGCCGCCAGCGATGATGCCCCAGCCGACGACGCAGTGGAGGTAGTACGGCAGCGTCTCGTACACCGAGACACCGTTCGACGGGGGTACGAAAGGCGCGATGATGAGGTAGACGTTGCTGGCGAAGAAGAAGATGGCGACGGGCAGGGTGGCGCGGAAGGGCGGGTTCCAGTTGTAATGCTCGCGGTGCGTGTAGAGCCAGATGAGGCCGAGGGCGACGAAGGCGTTGACGATGGCGAGAGGATAGGAGATGACGTTGAGGATGAAGTTGTAGGCGTCGCCGGGCGGAGGAGCCAGCATGATGATGACGGACACGAGCCAGTGCTCGAAGAGACCGGCGAGAGGAGCGTTGAAGGGCCTGTTGCTGGCGAAGAAGCGGGAGAAGGGTAGGATGCCTTCGCGACCGAGCTCCTGGACGATTCTGCCCTGCGAGAAGATCACGGACAGAACATTTCCGAAAGCGGAGAGAGCGACAAACACGGAAAGGGCACGCTCGGCCTTAGGTCCCATGACGTTGCGGAAGAAAGAGGCGGCGAGAATGCGGCCTGATGAAAGGATCTCATCCTTGGGCACGGCAGCGAAGTAGGCGATGTTGGCAAGCATGTAGAGGATCGCAATACCCCCAAGAGCCAGGGGAGCTGCAAGCTTGAGGGTCTTGACAGGGTTCTTGGTCTCGGCCAAGGCGTAGTTGGCGTTGCTGTAGCCGATGTACGACCAGATAACGTTGTACAACGCAGTGACAACGCCGTAGGAGCTTCCGGTGGTCCCAGCGAAGGCGTTGTCGAAGTTGTGCGGGTTGGGGACCTTGAGAGCGCCACCGAGAGCGGCGAAGCCAGAGATGACGATGATCAGGAGGATCGCAAGCTTGACGAAACCGAGGAAGTTCTGCAGACGAAGACCCCATTTGAGGGCGAAACCGTGGATCAGGAAAGCGGAAGTGATGCATGCGAGTCCAACACCACGCTGGTTCCAGCGACCGACTTCAACGTTGGCAGCGTGAAGGATGTACTCTCCAAAAACGACGGAGTTTGAACCGGCCCAACCTAGAGTGAGGTTAGCAATCGAACATTCAATTCATAGTCAGCCGGTAAACATACCCAACAGCATCACATATCCAGTGTAGAGACCAGTAGCAAGGAATCTCGGCTTCTTGAAAACATACTCCAAGTAGTTCTTCTCGCCTCCGTTCTTGGGGATTCCAGTACCGAATTCGAGGTAAACAGCCATACCGGCTGCAGCAATAATCATACCCGCGACCCAGAGGAAGAGGGCGAGACCGACACTGCCGGACAGCTCCAAGATACCACTAGGCGTGGCGAAGATACCAGTACCGACCATTCGGTTGAAGACCAAGAATGCAGCACTCAAGACGCCAATCTGGCGTTTGTCCGCAGCTGCTTTGGCATGCTGACCTTCAGCTATGTCGATCAGTCAGTGAAAAGTATAGATGAGGTTTCTCCCGAACGACTGACCAGCAGTGCCATCTCCCTTGTGGCCATCCTCATAGGCACCTCCCTCCACCACTCCAGTGCTGAAGTACTTGGATTCTTTCTGAGCAGACATACTTGATGACGACCCAGCGAAAGTCCCGTATGTCATCTACAATGAACAAAGAGAGCAGACCCACACCGAAACGGCGAGAGTCCACAGAGTACTTATAGGGCAAATGATGGCCGGCCGCAATAATCGAAAAAAGGTGTCAATGTAACAAGGAATACGCCAAGTAAGGATCACCCGTACACCTGTGCCTAGAACTCTCGCAGCATGTGAAGGGGAAGAAGGTTTCGTCAGGCGGGCTAAGCATCGCGTGAGCGCGGCTTTACGAGAAGACAACGACAACGACATATGGTGCGAGCGCCCAGATGAGTCAGATGTGGTATAGTGGTTGGTCGCTTGGTGCCGGCCGGACCATGTGTGGGATTGCTAAGGCTTGGTGTTGAGAGACGTCAGTGGATACGCAAAGCACGCAATAGCTGATTTTTTCTCGAAGGACTTTGGTGGCGGTATGGGGTGTACTGCTGCGAGACCTAAATTACGCACCTGCTTTCATCAAATTTGCTGCAGCTGGGGCGCTCCATGGGGCTTGGCTTGTTCAAAGTATAGGGGAGTTGCGAGATTTTGGGGCATCCAGACGAATCTTATTGGCGTTTGCCATTTTTGGGGATGAACCGCTATTGTGAACTTGTGGCTTGTGTGGTCGGATCAGGAACCGCCTACAATCACCTCATTCATACTAAGCCCTCGCTTCGTTGAACCGGACCTCAATATTATGTTGACCCGCGGTCTCGCTAATAACAATATCGAATCAGCGACAGATGCCTCCAGACCACTGTTGTTGGTTGCCAAACAAGGTCTCATGTCCGTTCACTACCACGCTGTGTAACCGCCATCGATGATCAGAGACGATCCTGTCATGAAGGAGGAAGCATCGCTGAGCATGAAGAGTGCGGCGCCGCGATACTCTTCTGGAGTGGACAGTCTCTTCATCATGTTCTCGCTCTCCCAAAGCTCTTTCAGATGCGGCTCGTCTTCGAAATTCTTCTTGACCATCTAGATGAGAAATCAGTGCTGGCTCTGCTGGAGGCAACGCAACGGGACGACTCACTGGCGTGACGATATTCCCAGGACACAAGACATTCACCCTGATACCTTTGCTGCTCCACTCCATGGCCAGGCTGCGGCCCAACTGAACGACAGCAGCCTTCGAGCAATTGTACACGCTCGTGCGCAGGCCTTTGTTCGCGATGAAAGCACTCATTGACCCGACGAGTACGATTGATCCAACGCAGCCGTATTTTTCCATCTGGCGACAACAGCTTACGGCTGAACGGTAGACACCTCCAAAGTTGATGTCCATCATCTGTGAAGGTCAGCCTTGCTGGCGCGTTTCCCCAAGCGGGTGAATGCTCGACGAACCTCTCCAATCTTCTCGGATGGATACTCCAGTGCGGAAGAGACGTATTGTACGCCCGCAGCTGCAATGAGACCGTCAAGCCGTTGGTGCTGCTGTGCAATTTCTGCCACAGAAGCATCGAGCCCGGCGGCATCTTGAACGTCTACCTGACGGTAATGGATCGAACCGCCGAATTGTCCGACGCGTTTCTCGGTTTCGTAGTATTCAGGTGCAGGCTCTGGTAGTCGATCGACACAATACACTGACGCATCATTAGCACGCTGAATTCGGGTCAAGTTGGAAAATTTAGTACTCACCATGTCCACCCGCCTCGACAAGCGCCTCAGCGAGGGTCAGCCCAAGACCTCGAGCTCCGCCAGTGACGATGAAGACGCGATTGTCCAGCTGGACGAAGTTTCAGCTCCCGTCGGTCTAAGGACCACATGCAGCAATACATACCTCGAACTCGCGGAAGCGATGCGACGTCTTCGTTTCAGCCTCGGATGGAAGTCTCTGCGCGATAGCAGAAATGCTCCTGGCAGTTGTGTTGTTGTGCAGGATCGCCGAAGCAGATGGAACTGGCGGTGGGGCTCTCGACCCGGTTGTGCCAGACGCATGGCATCGCTGCTGGAAGCTGTTTAGCGTCGTCGTAGCAAATCGCTTAGCATTTCTGCTAGCAATACAAGTGCCAGTGCCGGGCCATGCCAATCGGTTGATGTACCGATGGCTGATGGCACTGGGTATCGAGGCAGCTAAGGTAATAGTCGGCACCCTAGTCATATCTGGTCGTTATATGGCAGTTTGAGCTTTGGAGCGATGCAGTAGTTCTGAACTCCGACGAGCTTGCACAGGTCACTGAATTTGAGGAGCTGAAAGCTCCAGCATGGCTTTGCAACAAAGGAATAAATTGGTCAGGAGACTCCCTCTGCGGTGCTTCCCAGTGTGTTGGCGCGCACTTTCCATTCGCTCCGCCATGGCATTCTGGACGGAAGCAAGGGACCAGGGCAAGCGCCACGGCGGGGTGACGAGGCCGAAGTCACGATGTATTGCCAATGTTGAACGTTTATCAGAGCAGAGGTACACGGCAGCCATGGTTCTGGAAGGCTTCGATGCTTCGATGTGGTCTCGGCAGCTGCGGCACAGCATGGCATTCACGTGTGTTTGCCCGGTGCTACGAAGTCAGCAATTGATGAGGCGGGGAAGGCCGTGTCGATCGATCGCCTGATCAATGTTCGACCAGGACGAGGCGAATGTTGCGTGGTACCTATTTCAGCTCACGCATTGCCATCTGTTCCAATTGGTGGAAAGCAATGTTGTGGTATGGTAGCGAGCTATGATCAATGGCACATATAGAAATCAGGGCTCGGCTGTCACACGCAGCTCAGGGAGGACCGCAGCCAAGGCGCGAGACACCAAAGCATCGCTGGAACTGGATGCAATGTGCCCCTCGGGAGGGCATTAGCGAAGCCAAATCGCTTGCAGTGCGTGTTAAGGCATCAATTGTGCTGAATTTGCCTGGATCCGGTCATGGAAGATGTTCAGGTTCAATCTCTTAATGTGACTGGCGGATGCTGACGGCGCAAAAAAAGCGAAAAAGCTGACCGATTGGATTGTGGCATCTAGGCATGCAGGAGGCTAGAATTCGAGTGTCCTATTCTTTTATCCAGGGTAGCACAACTAATCTGGAGCATGTTGTTTGACCTAATTTGCGATCCACTATGTGATGCGCGATTATGTCTCAGTAGCACTTCTTAAGTCCAGATCAAGCTTACGTGCCATCTATTGGTTTCCAATTCGTGGCTGTGACCTTTACAGTATAGCACTGATGCACGAGTGAGGTCTCGTTGACGAATGAAGATTGGATTGATTACATTACTCGGTCGAAGAAACAGTGGGCTCGTCCTGCAAGGCCGAGGAAATGCGATGTCTGAAGTGTAGCTTTGCTCAGATCTTCCAAGCTGGTTCGTGATGAATTTGACCAATTGGAGAGACGGAAACAGCCCGCTGCAACTCCTCTTTTATACAAGACCGCCCACGTCTCGGTCTCGGTTGGACTTCACATCAATTTTGATGCAGGGTCTGCCCCGCGAGTGGCCGTTGTCTTCGGTGTCTTGTTCCCATTAAGAACTAAGCCGAAGTGGGTACCTGTCCTACAGATAACCACCTTGTGTCTTCTTCATGTCCGCTCTTTTCGCCTCGCTCTCCCTCATACCCAGAGTTGCAGGACGACGACAACAGTGCAAGCTCCACACCTCCTTCTCATCACCCACCAAGCTCAAGCTCTCCTCCAGGTCCATCTCCTCTTCTCCCCGCTTCCTCACACCAAACACTCGCGTCTGGCCCTACATCTACCGCGCCGAATCTTCTGCGAAAATGGCTCCCCAACTCGACTCCTACTTCAAGAGCGTCGACGACCTGTCCGATGCCTTCGTCACCCGTCTCAGCGACGCCGTCGCCATCCCTTCCATCTCCGCCGAGGATGAGAGGAGACCCGATGTGATCAAGATGGGCCACTACCTCAAGAAGCAGCTCGAGGACCTGGGAGCATACATGGAGGCGCGCGAGCTTGGGCCACAGCCTCACAAGGAGCACCTCACTCTGCCGCCCGCGATCATCGGTCGCTACCCGGCGAAGAAGGACGAGACCAAGCGCACCGTCTTGGTTTACGGACACTACGATGTGCAGCCCGCCAACCTCTCGGATGGCTGGAACACCGAGCCTTTCGAGCTCACCGTTGACGACAAGGGAAGGATGTTCGGACGTGGCAGCACCGACGACAAGGGCCCCGTGCTCGGATGGGTCAACGCGATCGAGGCACACAAGAAGGCCGGCGTCGAGTTCCCCGTCAACTTGTTGATGTGCTTCGAGGGTATGGAGGAGTACGGCTCCGAGGGTCTGGACGACTTCATCATTGAGGAGTGCAAGCCCGGCAAGTTCTTCGAGGATACCGATGTCGTCTGCATCAGCGACAACTACTGGCTCGGCACCAAGAAGCCTTGCCTCACCTACGGTCTTCGTGGCTGCAGCTACTACAGCATTGAGATCAGCGGCCCTGGTCAGGATCTCCACTCTGGTGTGTACGGCGGTACCGCTCACGAGCCCATGACCGACCTCGTCCGCGTGATGGCCGGTCTCGTCGACGAGTCTGGAAACATTCTCATCGACGGCATCAAGGAGCTCGTTGCTCCCGTCACCGAGGAGGAGAAGGAGGTCTACAAGAACATCGACTTCACCATGGACAACCTTTACGAGTCTCTCGGCAGCAAGACCGGCCTCTTCGAGGAGAAGGAGCGCACCCTCATGGGCAGGTGGCGTTTCCCCTCTCTCTCCCTCCACGGTGTCGAGGGCGCATTCTCCGCCCCTGGCGCCAAGACCGTGATTCCCGCAAAGGTCACTGGCAAGTTCAGCATCCGCACAGTCCCCAACATGGAGCCCGAGGACGTCGACAAGCTCGTCTTCAAGCACGTGAAGGAGTCCTTCGCCAAGCTGAAGACCAAGAACAAGCTCGATGTCTCCCTGCAGCACGCCGGCAAGTGGTGGGTCGCCTCGCCCAACCACCCCAACTTCACCGCCGCCGCAAAGGCCGTCGAGCGCGTCTGGGGCGTCAAGCCCGACCTCACCCGTGAGGGCGGCTCCATCCCCGTCACCCTCACATTCGAGACTGCCACCGGCAAGAACGTGCTTCTCCTGCCCATGGGCAGCAGCACCGACGCCGCCCACTCGATCAACGAGAAGCTCGACAAGCGCAACTACATCGAGGGCACTAAGCTCCTCGGCGCCTACCTGCACTACATCGCAGAGGAGCCCATGGAGAAGAACTAGATTAGTTTCACACACGCATAAAAGTTGAATGAAGTCTCCGAATTCCCATGTCATTAATCTTGCAATCGTTCTGTCTATTACTGTGCTCGTATCTGTACTGTCTTCCAGTTCCGTCACGTCCGGATCTACATCTTCCTCATACACGCCACTGTTCTGTCTTCCAAATGGCAATTTCCGCGTAAAGAGTAAGACGTGGCTAAGATAGCCATCTTCCGATTCTTGACCAAGTCCAGCTGGCTTCTCCTGCGGCCTCTGGTTGTCGAATCATAATCTTCATAAGTCGTCGTGATCGTGGCCGTAGCCAAGTCTTGAGCGGATTGCTCCTCTGCGAGAAATATCTCTAGAGCTTCCCGCAGGCATCGGTCGGCCCTTCGATTGGGGGAGACAAGGCTCCCGTCTCTCGAAAGGCTCGGAGTTTTTCGAAATACAGCCATGGCGTCCAGGGCGCTTGAGTGCACATCTTGCCGTTAAGTCGCTTGGCTGCCTGTTTCGTGCCAAGTCGACGTGATATCATCAAAATAGTGGACCATCTGGCATTCGCTCAGCGCGCCGCAGACGTGATGTTGCTTGGAAGTCGAGCGGGGCTTGATGTTCTGCCAATGGCTGCGCTGTGAGGTTGATGGTGGCCAGTATAACCCGAAATCATGCTTCGGCGAGCGGGCGATGATGTTCTTGGTTGGGATGATGGTGATGCTGGGCTGGCGGGCCTGGACGAGCCGGCGATGAACTTGTCGAGGAAGTGCTGTTCCCAGTCTGAGGAAGGCATGGCTTGTTGAGGTGAAATTGGGTTGGAGAGTGTTGTGGGAGTGGTTTGTTGAGATGGGATATATGGTTCTGGAATAGAGATCGATATTGGCTTTGAGTATGTGCTTATGCGTGAATGTCAATAATAATGTTTGGCTTGTGGAGCGTTCTTAATGAGATGATCTTTCAAGAAGGAATCGACGATCGATTGAGAGCAGCGAGTGTATATATCTCTCCGACTCCAATGCTGATGCCTTGAGCTCACGCATGCGGTTGCTGCGGTCTTTCCACGTACGCCCGAGACGCCGTGTCAGCAAGCAGCTGCATGATGCATCATCCCGCGGCATCCGACCACCGGACGCTTTACGAAGCCGCGTAACGCCGGATCTCCAGCTGATTCGCACTGTCGCATTCGCTCCCTCTCAGTGGCTATGGCGAGCGCTTCTTCCCGTCTAGCAATCACTCTGTGACAAGACCTGCATGCATCGGTCTCGGATTTGGTCGGGTTTAATTCTAGACTTTCGACAAAGCTGGAGTGCGGACTTACTGATCATATAGCGTCTGATTTCCAGTTTGACTTTTGCTGACTGAAGGTTGCGTGCGTGTCTAGAACTTAGCATTGCGTGTGTATTGACATCATGGGTAGCCATGGACGATAACGGCGCTTGTTGCTCTCAATTAGAAGATGACGGAGATCAGCTGTATGCTACACCTTCACGCGTCTAGGTCATTACAAATGAAAGCAGACCCGAACTGGTATTAGGAGGCAAGATAAGTCGTGCCCACAAGCGCAACCCTCCGCTCTGTCACTCTGAGAACAACGTATCGTTCCAGCCATGGGATATTTGACAATGTAGGCTTTTGTACATAGCTGGTCCATAGAATACAGCCGTCTATCAGGGTATCTTACAGACAGACGTCCTGTCTCGACCCGAAAATCACTCGGTCTACTCTTCTCTTCTCATCACATTTTAACGGCCAGCATTCTGCACAAAGGCCTTCTCCATCTTGCCGACCTCGGCCTTGAACTGCTCGACCTCCTCCCAGCAGTCCAGCGGCCTGCGGTCGTTCTTCCTCAGGCAGTTCCTCACGTTCTCGCGCGCCTGCTCGAGCTCAGGCGAGGGCTTCTCCAGCTGCTTGCGGGCCTCGAGCTTGGCCTTCAAGTCCATGATTTCCTTCTGCACGCTGTCGTGGCTGCGGCCGGAGTCTGGTTTGGGCGCGGCGGCGGCGGGCTTGCCGGCGCTGTGGTCTTGGTAGAAGGGTGAGGAGAGGTGGGCGGCGAGAGTGTGCGGGTCGCGAGCGGTTTGCTGCTCGGGGACGGCGTCGGGCTGGATGTTGGTGGTGAGGGATGCGGTGAGGTCGGAGAGCTTCTGGGCGCCGGCGTCGCGGATGCGCGTGAGCTCGCTGTTGACGCGGGCTTGCACTTGGAGCTCGAGGTTCTTGGCACGGGTGCTGTCGGTCTGTTTGGGTGGTATTGCTGTCAATTACGGGTGATATTGGTTATGGTGGATCAATGTCGTGGTATGCCGTACCTCAGGATTTGACTGGAGCGATTCAATCAAGCCCTGGCTGAAGCGCACAGGGCTGTCTCTGCGGCGCGTGTCAGTCTCTGCGCGCACCCAATGGCTCGTCTATCATGATGACAATACTCACGCGTTGAAAGTGTGCTGCTCGGGCTTGGATCCGCCGTTACCCATTGCAAGTTATGGTGTGCTTTGCGACTGCGACTGTCACGCTGGATCTCAAAGACCTCCGTGTTGCGCCGGCCCTCGAAGTTTGGCGGCGAGGTTGAATCCCCACACAACGTCAGCTCCCGAACTCGACCATCCTACCAACCACCACGCGACCATGATGGCACCTGAATATGCCGCAGTCTTCGCTGATGAAATGGCTGAGCAAGCCGGC
The DNA here is from genome assembly GCA_001553865.1 of Cladosporium sp. BSL10. Classification (NCBI taxonomy): domain Eukaryota; kingdom Fungi; phylum Ascomycota; class Dothideomycetes; order Cladosporiales; family Cladosporiaceae; genus Cladosporium; species Cladosporium sp. BSL10. The sequence continues at coordinate 110,625 of LJJI01000115.1, forward strand.
GACTGTTATCGAGTCGCCATCTACTCCTCTGTCATCAAATCTCCCTGAAGCTGTGAAAGCTGTCGATACACACACGCCACCGTCACCACCAGCCAAAGGAGATCGGCATGAAGATATACGCGAACATCCTCCTGTGGACGCGCACAAATCTTTCTTACAAGGCTCCAAACTAGTTCTACCTCCCAATGTAGAGATTCGCGGACCCACGAAGGAAGACATGCCATCCTTCAAGAAACTCAACAGCATTCTCCTACCAATACCCTACCCAGATAGTTTCTACAAGGAAATCCTCGCAGAGCCCGTGGACAGGAGCATCACTCTAATGGCCCTCTGGCACGATTCTCCATCAGACATCGGCAAAGCCAAAGGACGGCTAGTCGGTGCTATCAGATGTCGCCTCTTCAACAGGCCACCAGGGAACTCTGCTTCAAAAGCCAGAGTCGACGGACCTATGCTTTACCTTTCCACTCTGGTACTGCTATCGCCATACAGATCGTATGGGATCGCCGCTAATATGCTCGACTGTCTCATCCGAAGTGCTGTGGACGACTACGGCATCACCAGCGTCGGAGCGCATGTGTGGGAGGCGAACGAGGAGGGACTTCAATGGTACCGCAAACGAGGCTTTAGAGAGGTCAGTCGAGAGGTTGGGTACTATCGACGACTGAATCCGCAAGACGCAGTGGTCATGTTGAGGGATGTTGGAGTCATGGATCTTGCTGTGAAGTGAAACCTATGGTTCAAAGAATGCAGCATGTTGCGTTAAGCTCCATAACAACGTGCACTGCTGTGGTGGAAATCATATTCTGTACCTTGGGAAAAGGTGCTGGGCAAGGCTCAAAGACATGGATGAGAGCAATATAGCTTCCAATGCGAATGTCTGTAATTGAGGTATGGACACTGTCAACATCTCTTCTGACCTCCCTGCCTGTCAGATATATCTTTCGATCAGAACCTGTTCCCAGCAAGCGTCCTCTTCCGACCGCGCCGTGGCGCCTGTCCCGCTCATTCTTCGAATCCTTGTCAGCTTTTCCTTGTTTCGAACTCCCTTGGATGCTCGAACGAAGTACCTGGAGCCCGACATTCTTCATTTGCGAATTCCGCGCCACGGTTCTTCATTCAGCTTCTGCTCCAGCCAGCGATTCATGCTGTACGACATGTCTGAAGGACCTTTTGCGCTTGGCTTAGGGTCCTCGATTCTAGACTCATGCTTGCTTCCAATCTCTGCTTGCGTTGAGGAAGTACGTGAGCTTGGACGTAGGTCAGATGTCGGGGCGTTTGCATGGGCTCGGTTTCGACTTTGAGTGTCCATTGCGGTATTGCTGCTTTTCTGGTGAGCTCATGTTCCATCAGACGTCTGGTACCCTTCCACTGACTCACGAGATCGAGATGTACTGAGCACTGTAAGTTCGTGAATGCTCATGCGAAAAGAGATTATGTTTTCCATGTCGCCGTGTGTTCTATACATGATGCCATGGCGAGAGGCATGTCAGGAGGCATGGTCGTTTCGTGGTCGCTCGTGCCTGGGTCGAGAGGCATGGCATGTTTCTAAATCGCTCTTGGAAAGTATGCCCCTCTGAATCACAGACTGCACAAGAGGCATACCTGTGAGGACGAACCGGGTGGCGTTGCATCGATCATCTTGGGTGTAGACGCGCAATCACTGTACAGAAAGAGCGACGATAGACGTATGTACAGAATCGTCGCTGCTTTTATTACACTGACATGTGGATCAGGTGATGCCTCTTCAACAGAGATCGAAAATGTCACAGCATCGCAATCTACGCCAACCGGTGGGGCATGCCTGTGTATGCCTCTTCTCAAAACATCGACCACGCACTAAAGGTACCTGGATAGTATCGGAGCTGCGGTTTTCCGCAGCAGCCACCTGCAGAAGTGACAGAACAAGATGGGCTGGGCGTGGCTTGCCAACGCATCAAGAGGCAAACCCGCTCAAGGAAAAGACAGCCTGATTGGCTGGCGGAAGCTTGAATAGCAGGATTTCTGGCAGGCACGCGAGGCGTGTCTGTCTGTGGCGTGCTTACCGGATTATGAGGTATGTGTCGCATGATTATACCTTTACGTCGCGGACGCTTATCGACGCCAGCTCCTTGCAAGATCATTGACGATCTTACCTCAGACCATCTTGCGGGATGCTGGTCACCGCAGAAGTCGATTTGGAACGAACCGCGTTTGCTGCGTCTGCTATGATCACTCTGTCACGGCCAATTGACACACATTTGCCACCCTGATATTCTGTGGGGTTCGGAAATGGATCTCTGAGAAACGTCTGCTTCGACCCAGATGGTCAAGTGGTACGGGCATCAGCTTCTCGAGGCATACCTGCAGCAACTAACCGTATGTGGACTCGTCAGCCTTGTTATCCGGCTCTTGGGGCATACCCCCACCAGAAGAGCGACCAAGAGACGGCACAAGATAAAACACGTTCCACCGCTTCCCGAGCCCCAGAGGCATGCGTGCATGAATACGTATCTCCTTGGCACATACCGGCCTCACCGTTGGCAGACTAGATAAGTACTGAGTGCTTCCATCTCCTCCTCCTTTCCTCTATCGATTCTCTGTTCTGCCAATCCTTCTTTCCCCCGGTCGACCCATTGCCTTGAGGGTCGGCACCAAAGTTGGCATTCCGTAGGTCTGCCTGCGCACGTGAGGACACTTTAGTCCAACCGTTATGAGAGGAGGGCCTGTGTCTGGTCCTCTCCTCAAACCCTCGCTTCGGGGAATTTTCACGGCAAGCAACGGAAAGCTGTTGCTTGCATAGCTGTCATCAGCTCTCAAAATTTCCGCACACCAGGCTTCCAATTCCCAATACGTGCAGGACGCGGGCTCTTTGAATGGAGTTGGCTCCAGGCAAAATGATGACCGCAATGCAGCATCATCTGGGGAAGGATTATATTATCAAGCTCAATTTGGCTCACTACAGAGTGAGCAGACGCTGGCAGAGGTTGAATTGCCATACGACATCTCTGGATTCATCCCGAACAACCGCGGGCTTGATCTGCGACAAGATAGCTATGATGTCTCGTGCGATCCTACTTACCAGATCGGAAACGACTTCCGATATCACAAGATTTTCGGCATTGCTGATCCGTCATTCGAAAGTCAAACTGAGAGTCAGCAATTCCTCTCTCATGGATCGGCAAACAACGCTATGGCGTTGACTGACGCTTTCGATACATGCACGCGACCTTGGGAGCTTTCTGAGATCAACCCTAGCAATAGCTTCAGTCTCGACTTCCCACTGTCTGACGACTTCAATGACCCAACATTGTCTATCGTACCTTGGGACTTTCCATCTGAACCACCTCTAGCCGACAGAGGGTCTTTTACAATGCCGCAAGGGATGCATACGGATTGGATTTCGAGTCTGGCCAACGGATACCGTTCGTCCGAAGCCAGTCAAGTCCCTAGCACACCGTCTGACAGGTGGTCGTTAACGCCTTGCTTGTAAGTGTCGTTCATTCCTGGTCTATCATAAACAACCTCGTGCTAATCGAACTACTAGGTCTGACACGGCATCCAACATTACCTGTCACGAAGGCTCTTGTCCCTCAGACCATAAGGTTTTCGCAAGCAAAAAGTCATACAAGTTAGTATCTATGGTTGAGACCAATGTTCGCACCGTGCTGACAACCACTCCAGCAAACATGTTGCGATGGTGCATCGCAAGAAACATCGATGCGTTGTGAGTGGCTGCAAAGCGGGAGCTTTCGGTCTTCGATCTGACCTGCAGAAACACAATAAAAGTGTTCATCTCAAGGAGAAAGACATGCACTGCACTTTTGCGACTTGCCGCCGGTGTTTCAGTCGCAAAGATCATCTCGACCGGCACTTGAGAACTGTGCACGCCGGTGATTCTATTGTTCCCCAAACGAATAACAATTCGAGCTAGAAGTTGTCGTGTCTCCTGGTGTCATAGCGTGAGAAGAAATAGCTGTAAACTGATGTGGAAAATCCTGTTTTACGTTGTTTAATCGTGTCAAGAATTTCCTGCTTAGACAGCGTATATATGCCGCAGTAAGCTATTTCCGCTATGGCAGTGGTATCGAATAGTGCTTAGAGAATCCAGCACTTGAGAAGCGGTCCCAGGCTTGCTCGAATGCATCAACCACACTTTCGGGCAGCTGACCACCCTCGCAAGCATTGATGTTCTCCTCCATCTGCTCCGTGCTACTTGCTCCGAGGATTACGCCATCCTCCTTGCCCAATATCGAATGGTGCATGATCCATCTCAGCGTAGCCTCCTTCAACGACAAGCCTGCTTCTGAGCAACTTTTACTGAGTTGCTCGTGAATGTCAAGACTCAGATCATTGACGTACATCGCGCTGAACACCGCCATCTGGTCCATCCTGCTCCCTGGTGGTGGTTTGCGCAATTCTGCCACTGGCCGCGAGAAGTATCCGCCGGCGAGCGGGCTGTATGCGTAGAACGCGATGCTGTGCTGGCGCAGAAAGGGGAACAGTTCCTTCTCGCCTGATCGCAAGAGGGCATTGTAGCCTCCCTGGTAGACCGAAGGGCGCACAAAGTCGTGTTTGGCACACAATTGCAGAATCTCTTCCACCTCCGTGACGTGGTAGTTGCTGACACCAAAACGAGCGAACTTGCCTTCGCGGTGCAGCTGGTCCACAGCGCGGAGTGACTCTTCAAGCGGCGTCTTCCTGTCTGGGCCGTGGAAGTAGTATAAGTCCAGTTTCTGTTGTTTCAGAGCAGCCAACGAGGCATTACAGTTGTCGATGACTTTCTGGTACGCTAGTGAGCCTGATGAGAAACCTGGCGCTTTAGTCGCAATAGCGAAGTCTTTTTGGGCTTCTGGGATGCTGCCGAGGTCCTCTTCACTCTTGCCAGCGTTGTATACGCGTGCGGTATCGAGCTCTTTGATGTTGCGGGCTTTGAGTGTTTTGAGAAATGCGCGCAGCTGTTCCTGTCCGGAGTGTTTCGTTGAGCCCGACGCAGCTGAGCTGCCCATGAGGCCAGCAATAATTTTGACCATGTTGATAATCCTAGATATATATTGTCTGTGATCGAGTGAGGAGTCTTACGGGTATCGTCTTCTGAAGAATATATATTGTCTCTTTGCAGTAACTCCTATATTTCCGATGCGGCTGACGCGCTCGTTCAGTGTATGATGCGAAGTACCAGCCTTGCGGATCTTGTGGCACTCTTTAGTCTTGTTTACGAACAGCCGGTGCTCGACAATTGACGTACGTGTCAAGATTCAGCTGGCATCCATTTGTCAGCGGGAGGCTAGGCCATGAAGCTTTGGCATAGTGAATCCTTCCGCGGAGCTCACCATATCACATTGGAATGTGCATTGTTGCAGGCCATCTTGGAGCGAACGTACCGCAATATCCCATAGGTGATCACGGTGCAGTGTAACGCGACGAAAGTTCGTAGTATCTTACGATAGCACTAGCCTTGATTGCCCAACGATACAGTACATCTAGAATCGTTTGAAATCCAGTGCACGTTGTCACTGCGCATAAACGAAATTCGCATTGCTTTGAAGCTAAGATATTGGCTACAAGTAGTCGATTGAGCACTACGACCTCTCGCCCATTTATGATCAATGCGTCAAAAACACATGGACCTGCCGCCTTGTACATCGCTGTCGTCGCCATCAATTTGTCTGACGTCATCCTCCAGACACGCTACAACTCCCTTGTAAAACGCTTGACAAAAGCCTTCATCGTCCAGATCATACACTCTTTCATCGAAATCGCATCTGATGCATCTCCGAACCGCAGCGCCGTACCTCACACCTGCTTGATCTTCCACAACCTCTATCAAACGCGATGCAGTCCGAAACTCGGTCAGAAATGGCAGCATCCCGCCAGGGATCTCGTCGCCAGGTTCCTGGAGCTGCGATATTAATTTCCCGAGACACAGCTCGATCAAAAAAATCCCTAAGGCGTAAACCCACTCGTTGCGTATCAAAGCTAAGCTCACTGGGTCAGCGCGGAGAGGTTGTCCGGATCGACCAACCCTGGGTACGATATCTTTCGAGATGAACGGCAGGTCGATCACAGAGCCATCGCCGCGCCGAATTAAACCGATCCCCTCCCAGTAGATATGATCTTGCAACCAGGGCGTCGAGTACAGCTCAAGTAAGTTCCAAGACGCTATGAGAGCAATTTTACGCCGGCCTCGAGCACGTAATCTGCCTTTTTGACCAGCATTCACTGGCAGGAGCGTTTGGACAGGCGCAATGATGTGCCGTGATTTGTTAGGCCCCGTAATCGGCGGCACTATCGATGCAGAGCTCGTCACCATGTTGTTGCTTGCAAGAAATCCAAGGCAGGCGCATGTCGTAACTTGGTCGGGGGTGGCATGTCTGACAGGCGGACTTTGCATGCCGGAGCTTATTTGCGTTCCAGTATTTGTGTCGGTGCGCGTGATTCGCATCTCAATGTCTGCGATGTACTCGGTCTCTGCAACAAGCCCAGTACTAGCCCTGACGGCGAGGGCAACGCGAAAATGCTCCCGGGCACAGCTGCCATCCGCCACTCGGACATTCTTTCTTGACGGGCGGAGGCCAAGGCATACGATATGATCTGGTTTGCATTGGCATTGTAGACCTGCATCCAAGGTCATAAAAATCAATTTCGCTTCCTGTCTGGATCTCCGAAAGTCAGGCACCTGAGCTTTCTTCATTGCAGCGATCACTGTAAATGCAACGGCCTGGTCTGTAAGCCTCACAAATGACTCGTTTCCAGTTCTTATACGCGCCACTGCGCACTCTAGATGAGATTTTCGCAATGCTAACCTCAGCCTCATACTGGTGCCGATATCTTCGTCGGTAGTGCCGGCGGGGCTGCTCTAATTAGATACAATGTTAGCTTGCATTCGGTCTTCTAGCTAGTTTATCATATTGGGAGGTGGTGGAATGAGCCAGAATGATCGAAAGAGGCTTATCGAACCGTACCTTGTCCAAGGGCAAGCCCAAATCCATGCTGATATCCGTGATCGCGTTACTGATATCGGCCATGACCTCACACCACACAGAATACGACGAGCCAAGCAGAGTCTTCATGTGGTCCTCGAAATCGGGCGCTCTCCATAGCTGTGATGATGGCTCTCGGACCAGAGTTTCAACCTCGCTCTCAGTGGCAATCCTGTGCAACAAGAGCAATGCAGTGTTTCGAAAGACCTGAAGCTCAGTTCTGATAGCCCTATGCAGATTCCGAAGTTCCCGGCGAGGATGGAGTAACCTCCTTGCGGCAGAAAGGCCTTCGGAGTATCTCTCGATACCGCTGACCATGATAGGAAGCGCTCCAAGGACAATCCCAACCACCTCAATTCCAGACATCCTGGAAGCTGAACAAAGTTTCTCCTTCAGAAAAATTCCCGTATCATACTTGGGTGAAGTTGCATGTGTCTGCGCCCACCTTGGGTGTAAAGTGTAGTCGTGTTCAGCGGGGCTCAGCCTCAAACCATGCAATGTGACGTCTTGAGATATATTGCTGATGTGGTCACGTAGATTTCCCGGACGACCAACTGCGGCTGAGTTTGAGCGCAAGAAGGAAGTGTTGTGTAATATTGACACCCTTCCCTATTCCCAGGCTTCGTTGCATAACGCGGATTTCGATGGATGCTATAATCGAGCAAATATGTTTGGCGTTCAAAACCCTACAGGATTGCATTGCGCAACTCTCAGCTACTGAATTTCCCGAAGATGACTTCCACACTCTCGACGAAACTGCAGACCTTTTCTCGGTGTGGTTGCGCAATGTGGCTGTCATCAGAGAACAATGCAAGGATTTTGAGCATTGCCTCGACGCCAACTTCGAGCTGAAGGCTACGCTAGTTGAATTGCTTGCAGATATTAAAGACGACTTGGCTGATGGTGGGTGTGGATTTTTTCCTAACAAAGTTAGCAGTGGAGTGGTTTCTAACACGGTATCATTAGCACAGGAAACAATACCGTACAACATCGACAGCTTCTTGCCCGATGACGACAAAATTGCAAAGTTGCGAGATGCTCCAGACCTTATGCCCCTACCTAGCTTGGGTTCTATCCTACACGATGTTTACAACACGACAACCTGTCTCATGCGGCTGTCCAAGCCGCTTCTTGACAGTCACCGGTACCACCAAAACGCTGCTCGGCCCTGTGACGAGGACGACAAGCATCACGTCTCACACTTGAAGCGTTTGTTCCCGCAGGCGACGTTGGCAATACTGAAGCGACTGTCCAAATCCATCTGCAGCCGACGGCTCGAACTATTGCGCATGAACTCTTGTCGGGAGGGAGTCTATCCAGGCCTTGGGGATGATCCCTTCCTCCGCATGGTGCTTCTGGAACTGGCATCAGTTTCTGATGAGGCCATACAACACGAGTCTGGCACAAACAGTAGCTTTGAGACCGATTCTGGTCGCCTAGCGGCAGAGCCGAGCAGCTTGGGAGATGCGTTAGTCAAGGAGACTTCCCGTGAAGAACTGTCGAACCCAAATACAGGAAAGATGGAAAATCTTATGTTTTCTCCAGAGTACACGCTTGAAGATCTGGAGCCGTCGAAGACCGACACTGCACAACGCCGTCAAGGTCTAGTCCACAGCACCAAGTCACACATCGGACAGAAGACTAGAGAGACCTCAATCCTCGATGATGACTTATCATATGATCGATCAGAAGCATTTACTGTAACGGCATGCACGAGATGTCGTGTGGTACGTTTGACGAAGACATGCAGATGATAATATGCTTATACAAAATAGCGCAAGACGAGATGCGATCCTGGTTTGCCTAAGTGTGGACCATGCGAAAGAACAGCATCAGTGTGCGAATACTACGACAAAGAGAAAGACCGAATACTCAATCGCAACTATATTTTATTTCTCCAGGAAAAAGTCCGTGTGCTCACGGATGAACTGGAAAAGGCTGCTGCCAAAGATCTGAGCGCATCAAAGAAGACAAAGAATCAAGATATGGACGAAACAAAACTCGTTCCATCAACCGCTGCAGGTAAAGCATCCCTCTTTGTGCCTACGAGTGAACAACTGCAGCTGACCAAAGAATAGCTACCGATTACGAACCGACGCCCAAGACTTGCGTAATGTGCCGCCGAAGCGTAGCACACTCTAATAAGTCAGGGCTCAGGTATGACCCGTACGATTACTCGAACTTCGAAATACTGACCAATATCAGAGTGCACTATCTTGAAGATCTCCAACCCTACATATGTCTCCACAACGGCTGTAGCTCACGAGACACCCGATACTCGACCATCGATGAATGGACTTCGCACATACGCACTTCGCACGGACAAGCATGGCAATGCTTGTTCGGGTGCAACGAATTATTTCATGTCAGGACGAGATTTGAAGGACACATGATTGCCGAGCACCATGCGCAGTTCACGAGTGAAGAGCTTCCGACACTCACAGAGCTATGCATGAAGCATACACTAGCGACGGTTACAACATGTCCCTGCTGCGACACCTCCATCAACGACTCTGATCACTTGCATCTCCACGTTGCAAAGCATCTCGAGGATATCGCTATACTGTCACTCATGCCTAATTTGCCATGCAAAGTCTCCGCCAACGCCGACCCTGATCTGCAGCCTGTAGACACCATAACTTCACATGCTGAGCGAGAAAGTCCTGTCCAAACTGCTGGACCTATACAACAGGTTGTAAGAGGGCGCACCGACACATGCGAGGGGCCGCCGGGACGGGCTCGTTCGGCTCCATGTTGGGAGCGTGAGCCGGGCAAAAGCTTCAAAGAAAACATTCCATTAGGTGGCATCGGCGATGAACCTTTCAGCAGTCAAGGCTTCCGCCGCCACAGCTGGGACAATCTACCGAAGACCGCCGAAATCCTTGCTATCGATCTTGATTATCCAGGGCCTAGAAGATCAGAAGAAGACGCTGTGGCTGCCGCTACCACATCTAGTAGCGCAAGAGGTGCCCACGAGTCGACCTCGTTGGTCGACCCATCCATACTTGAGTCGTCTGCAGTCCACGATGGTCAGGACTACAGCCTTGAGAACGACCCAAAGACATTCGAGATAGATGTAGACGATGTCAAGACCATCTTCTCACTCGAGCCGGGATACCAGGACTTCAAAGTCTCCAACGACGACGGCGGTCCTGTTTGCGTCGTCAAGTTCGACAGCACCATTGCAGCGTTCAGAGCTGCATACAAACTCAACCACTGCCTGCTGCCAAGCTCAAACGCCACAAGGCTTTCGATCGATTTCTCTGGGAGGACTCTTAGTGTTCGTGTAGTTAGTGGGCCGCCTTTGGATACACCACTCTTGGAAGCAGTGGAGCAGTACCCACTGTCCGATAGCATCATCCCTTTCTCCCACCACGGTGGCCTCAAGCAATACCAGGACTACGAGCAAACAGATCACGCTTCGTGGGAAACCACAACTTATGCTTGACGGTTCTGGGACACTCGACTTTTCTTCTGACAAGCACCTCTACTCAATTGGTGAGTGAATACAAGGCCAACATTACCTTTGCTGCTGACTGACGCGATTGAGACTTCAACGGGATGAAGAGCTGTGTTGTACAAGAAGTAAATTACACGCTCGCGGTTCTGGCACTCTAGATCCGAATCCTGTCAATCGAGTACTTGCCGACCCTGAGATCCTTCTCTCTGGCAATCTCCAACCTGGTCTTCTTGCCATCCTTGCCACTTCTCTTTGGGCCCTCAACACGGCCACCCAAAGGCAGTGCAGCAGCCTCGAGGTCATCGATCGGGCCGGTGGCCAGACCAGCCTTCTCGGCATCGTCGGCGTACTTTTCCAGCTCAGCCAGGAAGCGCTCGAGAGTCTTGGCCTCGAGGCAGCCTTCCAAGCTGGCTGAGACCTCGGCGCGCACGCTGTCGAGGATCTCTTGTGTGGTGTCGACATTGCCGCTCAAGCCAACGAGCCAGCCGCTGGTGCTGATGGCGTCAATGGCGCAAGTAAGCAATTGACCGATGTGACGGATGGCTTGGTCTTGGGGACCTCTGAGTTGTTCGGTGGAACTGCCGGGCTGCTTATCGCTGGCTTCAATGCGGTTGGCGTACTCATCATTACCCACGTCGATGTAGCGAGAGGTCCAGCCGCCTTCGGCAAGTTCGATGCGGAGTACCTGGATGAAGAACACGAGCTCCTTGTGGGAGAGGCGTTTGCGAAGGACATCTTTCACGGATTTGGGAGGGAAAGAACGCAGGCGGGCGAAGATGAGGCGGAGAGACTGACTGCGGACTTCCAGGCCGTTTTGAAGAGCGGACAAGGCGTGGCTCAGTTCCTTCTCAGCCGCAAGGGTCTCGACTTCGAAGTTTGAGTCGGCATCGCCAATTTCCATCTCAATGTCTGCGTCTGTTGGCGCGGGTGGCGGGAGGGTTATTTGGGCAATGTCGGAAGATGGTGTGTCGAGTGATTCGATCAAGATCTTGAGTGCCTCGACGACCTCCTCGGTTTGGAAGAAAATTGGTAGTTCGAGTACATCGTGAAGAAGTTCGAAACTATCGTCGGCAGTACCAAGAGCGCGTGCCAACTGTCCAGCAGTCACAGGTTGCTGCAGAGCCTTGGAGATATACTCGGCACTCAAAAGTCCAGCCAAGGCCAGCCATTGAATGATAATCGGGGACCGTAGTGCTAATCGGAGAGTTTGTGACGCACCATCCCGTGCGAATATTGTGCCAAGCAGGTGCAGAGCCTTTTGTCTGTCGACATTTGTGGGGTCGTATGAATCGGTAGAAAGCTGGAACACATCATCATCGACGTCGGTATCGGTGTTCTGAAGAGATGCAACAAGGGCAAGATCCTTTGCAAGGAACTCCTCCAAAGCATCAACGTCGCTTGCCTTGGCAAAGTTGTCGACCTTTGACTTCCACTCTTCGTATTTCCCGTTGATCTTCTCGCTAATTTGGTTGACTGCGCTTGAAGCCTTTCCAATGGCGTCAATCAAGGTGGAGCCAGTCGCTCTTCCGCGCTTCGAGTCTCTTGCGTCAGCAGTGAGCTGGAACGAGACAAGCTGGGTACCATCGATAGCAGCAACAAGACCAACGTCAGAGAAGCTTGACACCACACGAACGCCAGAGTCGGACTCTGAAGCATTGTCCCGCTTGCGCTTTTTGCTCGGTCCATTGTCTTGCGAAACACCCAACGTGACAGATGCTTGGATAGAGCCAAATCTCGATTCGTACAGTCTGGCCACTCCGGTGCTGATCGCAAGGATGGAAGATGACGATGTGCGTGTGCAGGATGTAATCGGCTCGGAGGGGTTACCAAGCTTGGACTGGATCCGGGGAGTGAGAGTAGTCAAGTCGTGAATCGTCAAACGGCCCTCGGATAGCTGGGAGATTTGACCTGTGGCGGCGTGAATTTCCCAGGATGTGCTGATTTCTGATGTGGTAGCAGGGGTTTCGGGAAGCGGAATGGCTTCAAGGAAGTCGAGTCCTGACACGGTGCTTCCGGTTTGTTGGAGAGAGGCATTGCGGATCTTGAAAATCTGTAGAATGGCCTGCTTTTTCGTGCGCGCAACACGCATGAACAAAAGAGCAGAGCCAAAGATAGAGGCAGAAACTGCAGTGGCCAAATCTTGGCGTTCCTTTAAGATGCCCTTCTTCGCAGTGTCGAAGTCCACGATAGTTGCGTGCTCAATCTGCGGCTTTGATGACCCGTCTCCAGAGTATTTCCAATCGATGCGAGTGCCATCCGGGGTGATGCAGTCGACGGTCCCGTTGGCGTATGAGACCAAAAGCTGTGTAGAAGATGCGACGCCCTCGCTAGCAGGTGGCAGCGCTTCCAGAGTCAAAGGCGCGTCCTGGAGCTTCACCTCGCTCTTCACAGGCGCAGCGAAGCTAGCACCCTCTCCCACGCGCTCGATAAAGCGTACGATTCTGCACTTTGATTGTGTGCGCGAGTCCTTAAGCGCGGCATATGTGTGTCTTTCAGCAGGTGCGTCGCCGTTTCGTCGCAGGTAGGTCGAGCATGGCGGGCAGCAGAGATGCGATTGGGGAGGAATGGCGTATGAAGCTACGACGGACTGTGACTGGACCTGGTATCTGTCAGTATGTCGCCTGTTTCCAACTACGTGCGCGACCGTACGTTGTAAATGTTCAAGCTCTCTCCATCCACGCCGACGATAACTTCATGCCTCTTTCTTTTCTTCAAGCCACGGTAGCTGAATACGGGCGCAGCGTAGATAGTGCCATTCTCTGCGTCCAACGGCTTTGGCAGCGACGCAATTGTGTATGGCGCCTCCATTATGCTTGTGCTTGATCGAAAGTTCTTGCTTCCAGCTCGTCTTTCTCTCTACAGCCAGCCAAAAAAAGTCCAGCGCCTGTCTCTGTCTCTGCGCAAAGCTTCCTCGGCTTTGCCGGCTCGCCACGCTCCGCCCGCAGTCTAAGTAAAGCTCAGTCCAGTTCAATTAACCGGCGAGACGCGTTCTCGTCGCGCGTCATGGGGAAAGCGTTAAAGTGTAGGGTGCATGCATTCGTTGCGACCGAGTGAATGACTTTGGCTGCACAATTGCCACTATCGCACGGCGAGACGAGTGCTCGTGTTTGTCCATGGCTACTGTTATGAACATGCAGAGCAATGGAGGAAATGCCTTACATCCATTCTTTACCCGGCCAAATGGTATGTTTGCACTCTCCAGCTGATATCCTACCGTCGCCATCTAATCACTCCAAGGCTGCCAAACAAAAGATGAAGAGAGCCGGCATCCGCAAGTGGCCGACAATGTTGTCTCTGATCGTGTCGGTACAAATCAGGACGATGGAACGCTTGAGTCCACAATAGAAGCAAAGACCAAAAGTCGAAAGCCAAAACAACCCGGAACAAAAGCACAGGGCCAAAGGACAATCGCGGAGGTTCTCAATCCAGCTGCAGCTAGAGCAGTGCCGCCTCATGATCCAGAGAATGAACACCAGGCGAAGCATGTGACATGTGACGACTATGAGGCGGATGGGAGACGGAAGCGACGACGAACAAATTCCTACGATGCCGACAACAATGGCACAAATACCGGCTCACACTCAGCCATAGAGGGAGCGACGCAATCGGCGGACTTTGCGATTCGTCCGTCATCACCACATGTCTATATACCGCCACCGTCCGCAGATGAGCCCAGATCGGAGCCGAGTACAGCAACAACAGCCCTTCCAACCCCAGGAACACCGCCAAAAAAGATGATGAAACTCAACGCTGGAGGCAAATTGAGTTCTCCCGGCACCAAAGAGAAGGAAGATGGCAAAAATGGAGATGCCGAACCGAGGAGACGAGGGCGCCCGCGAAAAGCAAAAGAGCCAGAGCCACCCAAGTCGCGAGTAGTGGTCTTGCGTTACGGAACTGAACACGATACAGATAAGAGGACGTCGCTTGGACGACAACTGGATAGAGTTCTCAGCGGTGAGGAACGCATACCAGAGCCTATGCCAACTCTAAAAAGGTCCAAGGCGGAACGCAAGCCGAAGGCATCGAAATCGACACACCCTTTCTTTAGTGGTAAACCCATCGAGAAGACGGCACCCAAACCACCATCTCCTCGCAAGGCTTCTGCATCGACGCCGGGCAAGCTACGCAGCCAAGCTCTGCACGACCGAATCTCGGAGGTCTCGAAGGAGGTACCCTATGCAATCGGATCTGCATTACTGCGAGACCGGCTTATGGTAAAACATCCTGGCGCAAAGGAGCCGCTGTGGCCTGACAAGTCACAAGCCCATGTCAGAGGACTTGATGATAACTCACAGTGGAAACCACCCATTTACACAGCAAGCAAGCGGAAACAAAAACAATTCAGACAGCCAGAGGTAAAAACAGACTCAATACTGGATACTTTTACTGCTCAGCTGCAGCCTGAGCATGAGCCCAAGCAGCGATCCGACGGCTATGCTGGACCACGGCAAGATTTGCGGCTTCCAAATAAACTCCTCATGCCAGGCAGCGAAGTCATGAGCCGTGTCTTGAGTGAAATTAGTGTGACGATGCACGACATAGATGGTGACGAGCCGATGGATTCGGCCCTGTCTTCGTCAAAGGTCCATCCGAGCGTACGGAAGCTTTGCGACGCTCTTCCTCAGCATCTGTCTGCGTTCGATCATTGTATTGGCGAGACGCAGGGTTGGACGCAAAAATACGCGCCCACCACGGCTCTGGAAGTCCTACAGCCAAGTAGCAAGATGGCGGTTCTGAAGGAGTGGCTGCTGTCACTGAAAGTGAACACAGTCGAGGCGGCACCAGCTACACAACCTGCACCTAAAGTGGCCTCTAAGCCAAAGAAGAAACGCAGAAGGCAGGCGGATGACCTTGATGACTTCCTTGTGAACGACGATACGGTGCTACACGAGATGGATGTCTTGCCCGAGACCCTCGAACTCGACGAACCAGTGAACAGATCTCAACCCAGGTCCATTGTGCAAGCACTCAATGGCGCCAAAGTCAGCAATGCAGTCCTCATAAGTGGACCTCACGGATGTGGAAAATCAGCTGCCGCGTATGCAGTGGCAAAGGAGCTGGGATATCAGATCTTTGAAATAAGTTCTGCTGAACGACGCAGCGGCCGCGATGTAATGGACCGAGTTGGCGACATGACCGAGAACCACATTGTAAGACACCATGGCATCGATCCTGGCGAGCTGTCAGCATCCGAGGACCAGAGTCATATCGATGCTGCATTCCAAAAGGATCTTGATAGTGGACGCCAGGGAAAGATGAGCGCTTTCTTCAAGAAGAAGCCGGAGTCGCAACCAGCAGCGCCAAAAGTGCAAACCGTCAAGACACAGACCATCGAGAGGCTTCAAAGGGTTCTAAAACAGCCAGCTAAAGATCAACAGCAATCGCTCATCCTGCTCGAAGAAGTCGACGTCTTGTTCAAAGAAGATAAAGAGTTCTGGACTACAGTCTTCAAACTCCTGGCTACTTCGAAGCGACCATTCATAATGACTTGCAACGATGAGGACCTGGTTCCCTTGCAAGCATTGACTCTGCACGCGATCCTACGACTCTCACCCCCATCAGCAGACTCAGCCGTGGATCTCATGCTTCTGATCGCGGCTACAGAGGGTCACCTCCTCAAGCGCGAAGCGGTACGTTCTCTGTTCGATTCCAAGGATCATGATCTACGCGCAAGCATCGCCGAGCTTGACTTCTGGTGTCAAATGGGCGTCGGTGATCCCAAAAGTGGATTGAGTTGGATTTACCAACGGTACCCGCCTGGCTCAGATATCGACGAAGAGGGCAGGACTCTAAGATTGATCAGCGAAGGTACGTTCCAGGATGGCATGGCCCTCGTGCAGCCGGGAGTCAAGGCCGACAACGATGCCTTACTTCTTGCTTGGCGTGGCTTTGGTATCCACCCAACCGCCGTTGTGGGTTGGACAGATACACCATCGGAAAGCAAGCAGGATGCATCCCTAGGAGCACTGCCGTCATCGCTGAAGGACTTTTCCAAGATGGCGGATTCGTTGAGTGCAATGGACACGTATACAACTCACACAACTATGGACGCCTCGCTGCCCGAGATGCCAGTGAAGTCGCGGACGCATTACATTGAGGGCATGGCTTTGTTGGAAAGCAACGAGAGAATTGATCACGAGCACATGCCGATGAAGCTTGCCATCAGCTCGACCTTGTTAGCCTGCAGTGCATACTGTCCGCGCGGTGCCGTGGATCGCAGCTTAGAGCCATCGAACCTCTTACGCTGCATTCGAGACGTCAATGACAGCGATGAATTCGAGCTCACTCGACGAGACTTTGCATGCTTCGATGTGATCTCGACCCCAGCCAGCAGTGCTGCCTCTGGTGGGCTGGAGCTGTCCGCCTTCGATGGACCGCTCACTTCTATCGCGCTTGACATTGCTCCCTTTGTCAGATCGATCGCGCAGTATGATCTATCATTGGAAGAACAGCGCGCCAGATTGGGAGAGATCATGGGAGAAGGCCCCAAAGTGAAACGGGCACGCACGACCCGAGCCGCGAGGAGCGCGCTCGAAGGTGGCCAACGTGGGAGCACACGACGAGAAAGATGGTTTACAGCAGACTTGGACCTTGAAGCTATTCTGACGACTGGAGGTAAGGACTGGCCAAAGACCACAGCAATCATAAGGGAAGAGACGAGAGACGGAAGTGAAGCCCCTGCCTCTAGCATCGGCAGTGTTGCTTCGCTCGAGCAGTAAACTGACGGGGGACATGTTCGGAGATGCCTAAGGCATGTGTATGTTTACGAAGGACCTGCTAGCGGCATAGCAACAATCTCTCACTAGTGTTGAAATCTCGGTGACAGGAGGTGGGGCGTGGCAAAACACGAATGGCGACGAGCGAAAGAGTAAGCAACGTGAGCTGCATGTGATGATCACATGATTTTAGATATTCGATATAGCGATAGCGTCTAAAAATGAAACATGGGATGATCAGCTGCAGTGAAAAGGAAGGGCGGCAAGGCATGGGCGGGAAGTGAATTTGCTTGCCCATCAGCGTGCCTGCCTCAGGACTGCGGGGCAAGACTTTCTCCCTACTCATGTTTTGACACCGATCTTGCTCCAACGTCACTCACATCTTTCGCCTTTTCTTCCATCCACCACTTTCTACCCACACACTCCACCCACCTCCCACACCACATCCACGACGGGACACTAATATCAACTCGCCATCCACACGGTAACACACACGGCAAACACGCCTACAGGCTCTCCGAGCATACCACGCACACACAAAATGGCGGACCGTTATATCCCCGAGCACCGCCGCACCACCTTCAAGGCGAAGAACACTTTCAAGCCCGACGAGCTGCGCCGTCGTCGTGAGGAGCAGCAGGTCGAGATCCGCAAGCAGAAGCGTGAGGAGAACCTCGCCAAGAGGAGAGGCATTGGCAACCGTGGCGAGGGTGGCCCTGGTGCGTCGCTCGGCGCTGCGCCAGACAGCGACGATGAGGGCACCAACACCGAGAGCGCAGTATGTTATTTCCAGCTCGATCAAGAGATGTTATGAAGTGGTATATGCTAACGTGAAATTATCAGCTGAACGAGGACCTCCCTGTCATGGTTCAGGGCGTCTTCTCCGACAAGATCGACGACCAGATTGCCGCTACCACCAAGTTCCGCAAGCTTCTATCCAAGGAGCGCAACCCTCCCATCGAGCGTGTCATCGAGACCGGTGTTGTCAGCCGCTTCGTCGAGTTCCTCCGCTCACCGCACACTCTGGTGCAATTCGAGGCCGCATGGGCCCTCACCAACATTGCCTCCGGCTCAGCACAGCAGACTCAGGTCGTCATCGAGGCCGGTGCCGTCCCCATCTTCGTCGAGCTTCTCAGCAGCCCAGAGCCCGATGTCAGGGAGCAGGCCGTTTGGGCGCTTGGTAACATTGCTGGTGACAGCCCTCACTGCAGAGACTACGTCCTCTCCCAGGGCGCCCTTGCACCCCTTGTCCGCCTCCTTGGTGACAGCAGAAAATTGAGCATGCTCAGGAACGCTACCTGGACACTCAGCAACTTCTGCCGTGGCAAGACTCCTCAGCCCGACTGGAACACCATCGCACCCGCTCTCCCTGTTCTCGCCAAGCTCGTCTACTCTCTCGACGACGAGGTCCTCATTGACGCCTGCTGGGCTATCTCATACCTTTCCGACGGCGCCAACGACAAGATCCAGGCTGTCATCGAGGCCAACATTCCCCGCCGCCTGGTGGAGCTGCTCATGCACGCCTCTACCTCCGTCCAGACTCCCGCTCTACGTTCCGTTGGCAACATTGTCACTGGTGACGACGTTCAGACCCAGCTCATCATCAACTGTGGTGCTCTTCCTGCTCTCTTGTCGCTGCTCGGCTCTACTAAGGACGGCATCCGCAAGGAGGCTTGCTGGACCATCTCCAACATCACCGCTGGCAACAGCGTCCAGATCCAGGCTGTCATCGACCACGGCCTCCTTCCTCCTCTTATCCACCTCCTTCAGAACGGTGACTTCAAGACCCGCAAGGAGGCTTGCTGGGCCATCTCCAACGCCACTTCCGGTGGCCTTCAGAAGCCCGACCAGATCCGTCTGCTCGTCGAGCAGGGCGCTATCAAGCCCCTGTGCGAGCTCCTCGCCTGCCCCGACAACAAGATCATTCAGGTCGCTCTTGACGGCATTGAGAACATCCTCAAGGTTGGTGACATGGACAAGGAGGCTCAGGAGGGTACCGGTGAGGCTCCCGTCAACAAGTTCGCCCTGTTCATTGAGGACTGCGGTGGCATGGAGAAGATCCACGAGTGCCAGAACAACAGCAACGAGGAGATCTACATGAAGGCGTACACCATCATCGAGAAGTACTTCTCCGATGATGATGGCGAGGCTGAGGTCAACGAGATGGCCCCTGCGCAAGGCCAGGACGGTCAGTTCGGCTTCGGCGCCCAGCAGCAGCAGCAGAACTTCAACTTCGCCAACGGCGGAGACAGCATGGACATGTAAAGAAGTGTCATCAATCGTTGAAGTTTACAGCTGCTTGCCATCTAGCGAGCGTGCAGTGTCACGATGGAAAAGCATTATCTACAAGGTGCTCACCTGCGCAGATATGCAAAGGTAAGTTGGCAGCATTGCGGTTCGAGATGTATACACTACACTCTCGACGGAGACGAGTCCAAGGCGACACCGCCGCTGCACCATTCCACCAGTCACCAAAACCCCAACACGAGCATCAGCATCGATATAGCACCGCATCATCTGCACCTGCACAAGCGATCCTTGCACAACTCGTCTGCCACGCTTCGCCGGATACTCTTTTCGGCACAACAGCTTGCACCCCAACACCACACCACACCTACACCCGATACCCACACTGGATTCCGACCCCCGATCCCGCCACGACACCTTCATATCATAATTCCGTACTGTCACATTTTCCCATCTTGGTTTTCTCACTGTTCTGGCATCACGAACTACACTTCTGGGGCTTTTCTCCCGCGGCAACGCAGTAGCGTGGCGCGCCGGTAGTCGCAGGACGAGCAATGGTCTTTTGTTGGGATGAGTGGACAATGACACGAACGCGATGGCTGATGCTTCTACTTGCACCGGAAATGGGAGGCTTGATGTTCAGGGATATGCCCTCATCAGGAAGTGCTTTGCGTTTTTGTGATAGATTTCGTAACTCTTCATTGGTTTTGTTTAATTCTTGTTTGTTCCAAATGCCATACACCACCGTCTGTGTGAGGAGTGAAATATTAGTGTCGTGTGAGACGGATCCGTGCATGTGATCGAGCATTTACCATACATGTATGTTGCTGGGTGAAGAAATTCAGGCAGGCTAACGTCACTTTTTATCCGAGACACGCGACTGGTCTGGAGCTTCAATAACTGTTCTTGCTCGTCAAGCTGTCTACCGCGCTGCCTTGCAGTTTCTACACATCAATACACCCGCTCTTCCCATACACTCTCACTGAATACTACCTTACCTTCACAACGGAACTTAAAAAATTGCTTCTCCATAGATATCCAAGCCACTCGCAAAACCTCGAAGACCGTCCACAGCGACCATGGCCGACTTTGCTGGCGCGACCGTCAAGCTCACCCTCAAGCAGCCTGCCAACACCGTACTGCATGGCCGAGTAAGAGAAGCCGCCGCTGGTGTTCTGGCGCTCGAGGACGTTTTCTTCCCGAACAGTGGCGCACGATGGGCGCAATGGACGGTGCAGGGCTCTGCCATTGCGGATATCGAGATTGTTGGAAAAGAGGAAGCAGCGCAGAGTGCGCCGGTAGCACAGCAGCAATATCAGCAGCAGATGCCTCCCATGCAGCAGCGAATGCCTATGCCTCCAGCTCAGATGCCTCCCATGCACATGCAACAACACCCGAACGCTGGGTTTGCGCCTCCTCCCGTGCCAATGCATTTGCACCAGGGCCCTCCACCCGTTCCAATGCACATGCAGCGACCGCCGAGTGCTTCTATGTCGCCCGTTCCGTTGCCTCCGACTGAACGACCTTCGAGTACGGCAGCTCAGCAGCCTGCTCCTGCACAACTGCAACAACAGACGAGTGCTGAGATCACACCTACACCCGTGCCTGTTGCGGCTGCACCACCAGCAAACCAAATCCAACTTCCTTTCCCTACAGCGCAGAATATGCCTACGCCGCAGAAACAGCGTGCGACATTCGTTGACCCGGCTATTATGAGTATCGGGAGATCTCCAGCTCAGCAGAGGACTGCTACACCGAATGCCGCTACCAGCTCGCCTGCCACGCCAATTAAGAGTGCTATGGCCAAGGCCGCCGAGGCGCTGCCTGTGCAACCTACCTCACCTTACGTCGCCGACCCGATCAAATTCAACCTTCCAGGAAAGTCGAGCAATGGCCGGGCGAAGCAGGCACCTGAAGAAACACTGCCTCAACTGGTATCTCCTTCACAACAGCAAGCTGCTGGCGCTGTTGGTGGTCTGGAAGATGCTATCGCGGGCGAGGATGATGCAGTTCAACCTGATGCCAACGGTAAAACCAAGAGAGGACGCAGAGGTATCAGGAACAAGAACAAGGTCGTTGGACAGGCGCAGGAAGTACCTCCTCCTGCTGTCATGAACGTCGAGGTCTCGCGGAACGGTAACGATATGAACGGTACCGTCAAGCGAGGCAAGGGCTGGCGCCAGACACCTCTTCTGCAACCTTCACCGCAACCGGGAGCTTCGACGAGTAAGGCTGGCAAGATGACACGAAGGCAGCGAGAGGAGCGCAGAGAAGGACAAAACGGTTGGGCAACTGAGGAAGCCACTGACATTCAAGACCTCGGAGACTTTGACTTTGAAGCGAGTAACACTTTGTTCGACAAGAAGACAGTTTTCGACGAGCTCCGTCAGGGCGACACAACGGCGGATGAGGACCGTCTTGTCGGCCACAACAGATTGGCACGTCCTGGCACGTACGGAGGCAAGAACTTACATCCCACAGAGAATGTTCTAAGCCCGAAACTACCCGCCGAAGAAGCTAGCAGCGATGCGGATACCGAAATGAACTTCCATACTGGTCGTTCATCGTCAAGGCATTCTGCTACAAAGCCAAGCAGGCAGAATAGTGCCGTCGTTGAGAGCAGACATCCCTTGGCATCTTCGATGTCCTCTGATCGAGGTCTCTCGAGGTCTACGATCTCACTCGTCGGCAGAAACGGAAAGTCCCTGCCAGTCAGAGCAAATGCTTCACCAAGACCCGACCGCTTGCAGTCGCCTCACTCCACTGTATCGTCCAAAGCCGCCGCATCGCCCCTGCCTCCCATGTCCAACCAAGGACCTCACTTGGCGCTGCGACACTCTAATGCGCAATGTCCCGTTCTGCTGCCAGCCGCGTTGGAGACCCTGGAAGCCGAGACGACAGGTCGCTACGGTCTCACACAAGATGCGATCACCGAGACCGCCGCTCGTAGCATCGCAGAGCTAGCTATGAGCATGCTTGACCCTGTCGAGCCCACGAGCCGCCGTGGCTCTCGCACCCACGCAACCCGCGCTCACATCAACCCCAGCTCACCACCTGTGATTGTTGTGCTAGCCGGCAACCATGCCGCCGGCGCTCGTGCTGTCGCAGCAGCTCGTCACCTCACGCCCCGCCACTCCAAGATCATCCTCGCAGAGGCCCAGTACGAGTCTGCCGCTACACAGGAAGAACAGATGGTCAAGCAGACCCTCATGCTCAAGCGCATGGCCCGCGCCGGCGCAGGCATCAAGCGCGGCACCTGGCGTAAAGCGTCAAGCCACATCAAGAACCTCTCCGGCCCACCCGCCATTATCATCGACGCTCTGCTTGCAGGCGCAACTTACGACTCACTGCTGTCCCCTAACGCGGCACACAGCGAAGCCGCGCAGCGCGAAACACGCGAGATGATCGAGTGGGCGAACCGCTCACGCGCACCGGTGTTGTCCATCGGCTGCCCAAGCGGTGTCAGCGGCTCAGACGGCTCCTCCACCATCCTCGACGGCGAGCCCCTGGCGGTGCGACCCGATCGCGTGCTGGCTCTGGGAGCACCCATGATCGGTCTCCTGGAAGCCATGAAGAACGGCGAGAGCTGGGAGGTCGACCTAGCTGATATTGGCGTCAACATCGCGCTGAAGATCGAGGAGGCGGTGGCTTTCAGCGGCGTGTGGGTGGATGGGTTGCGATTTGTGGAGGAGTAGAAATCTTCTCATCAGACGGGCAAGGGCGTCGAGTCGAGCTGGTGGCGCAGGGCACATTGATGATGGCGTTGGCTGTCGTGCTTTCCTACGCGTTGTCGTCGCTGCTTATTCGCTATGCTGAATTCCGTGGTGGCTTTTTCACGATGGACGACTTTGTTTGGTTGGCTCGTTGTTGATTTGGTGTTATTTTAGCGAGCGTTTGTTTTTTCGAATGTAGGGACACAAGAGCGACATGCTTGAAGCGCATGATTTGAGATACGGGTCGTCACCAAGAGCAAACACATGTATTTATACCGCCTTTGAAAACGCAATGCTTCAAACCAATCATCCGGGTATCATTGCGCAACCGTGCCCAACCTGACTGACCAAATGAAACGCCACCAAGAGGATAATGGCACACACACACTTTTCTCATCAGCTGATGGTAACGCCCGAAATCATGAACTGCCTTTCCCAATCCGCCACCTCGTCCACGCGCCCGCCTTCGCGTAACGCGCCGTATTCTTGCAGGCAGCAGCTGAACGGCAGGTTCGAAGGCTGCTTCGTCTCTTCTTCGGCCTCGCCGTCGAGTCTCGCCCGTTTCGCTTGCCTGTCGCCCGCGTCCTCCCGCCTCTTCTGCTCCTCGAGGTCGCCCCAGAGGATGTACAGCTTCTCGCGCAGTTGGTTCAGCAGCGTTGGGTCCTCGCGGAGATCTGTGGGATCGGCGACCGCGTTGCCGAACAGGTGCTGCGCTTCTGAGTGACTGACATTAAGCCACATTCTGCTCGGCGGGCGGAGAGCGCTCGTGGCTGTGGGAAGTTGGGTGGCGACTTCTTCGACTTGCAAGGCGAAGGACCATTCCCAGTGCGGTGTTGAGGCGTCCCAACTCATGTCCATGGAGAACTCGGACTTGTCCTCGTCGGCTTCGGATTGGAGGAGCTGGATGGCGAAGTCTTGTAGGTTGGGCGGGTAGAAGTCGACGACGCGGGCTTTGATGTGGTAGCGCGCGTTGACGAATGGGAGAGCGTAGGATGTGCCGTCGGTGAGGTGATTGGTGTGGCGCGAGCCGGCTTCGTCGAGGATGGAGGAGATGGTGGTGAGGGGTTGGTCTTTGTAGGTGCAGCGAACGTGCTTGTTGGCTTCGATTTGTCTGCGAAGCGTCTTAGTTTAATGCTTAGGTCAAGATGGACGAGTTGGATGCGGGACATACCTCGCCGCCGCCGCTTCAGCCTTTTGTTGTTCTTCGAGCCTCTTTTGCTCCCTCTGCCTTTTTCTCTCCTTTTTCTTTGCTCCTTTCGTCTGCGCCTGGTGGATGTTTTCTTTTACCGTGTTTCCGAGCTTTTCAATCAACGCTTGACGTTCAGCCATGTACTCGCTCTTTCTCAAGCGGAGGTCCATGTTTTCTTTTCTGGAACGATGCAAGTGTCGCACCTGGACTTTTGAGGGATTATGCTGGTCGTGCCACATGTCGCCCTCAAGCTTAGTGTTGTCCGGCATGAGTTTGATTTTGACATTCTCCAATGCGACCATGTCGCCTTCGTTTACTTGACGAAGGGCAAAGGAAGCATGGGGATTGGCCAGAGTGACCTTCAGAACTAAGAATCCGTAAGGCCCTGGCCAGTCGCGCTTCAGTGGGCCGTTGTAGCCAAATTGATCACCGTCATGAACCAGATCATTCTTCTTCTCCTCTGGTGGCGCATAATAGAACATTTGTTTGTTTGGAGTATAGTCGGTCACGTAGAGCTCACAATCTCCATTAAGTTTGGGAAACTTCTTCACTACTTCGACGCAGATATCGCTGAAGACGCGGTTCTCAAGGTCTTTGACGAGCCTGAACTTGTGGGAATATACGCCTGAAGCCGTACGATTGGCGTATCCTAAGCCAGGCTGTGCAGGTTGGGCGTTTTTAGCGCCAGGAGCTGCCGGCAGAGGTACGGTAGTGTCGACTGCCTTGATCTCTATGTTCAGCTCGCTTTTCAAGGTGATGATGTAGTCCTGTTCTATCGGACCCAAAGAGTTCCTCAGCCCGTCGGTTCCTTGACAGGGAAGCTTGCCGTTGCCACCGACGTAGTCCAGCTTGAAGGCTGGTGATGGTATGACGGGTCCAGAAAACACGAGGTGAGCGGTCTGATAGTCTGTGACAAGTAAAATCTCATTTGCCCATTCGCCGACTTTGATGTTTCGCAGCAACACAATATCGCCAATGGCTTTGAAAGGCGGCAGATCTTCATAGCGTCTCCTAAAAAACCTCACCTTCAGATCCTCGCCACAATGCCTCGTGCTCTGGTCTTGCAGCTTGACGGTGACTGTGAAGTCGCCTCCATAGGTCTGTTTGGGTGGGAGATAGTCAACCACGACGCCGATGACAGACACGTGCGAGTTTCGGCCTGCGCCCTGAGCGGTCGCCAAGTCGACGAAGCCTGGCGGTGGCGCCGGCATGTTGTCGTTCCTGGCGTGGGAAGTGAGGTTGTCGGGTCGAGTGTTAGCGTGAACGCGTAAAGAGGCAGGGCCAGGGAAGACGCGCTTTGGCGGCGGAAGTCGAGGTGAAAGCCGGATTGACATGTGACCACTGACATCACGTTTGGAGACCCGGAGCCAGACTTCTGTCGTACCAACTTTGGCAAACTGCAGGATAACACTCAAAGATATAAAACAATCTATCGGCAGCCCGCACCCAGCAACCACCAGGATATCTTCCACCACTCGCTGATGGTAGGACGATGATGTTGAGGCAGCTGTCCTCGCGCTTAGCAAGCTCCGCCAGACAAGCTCCCTCTGCGCTGCGACGCCAACAACCACAAAATGTAGCCGCCCTTACTCCCACCACTGTCGAGACCGTTGGACGCCGGACCATTTCATACTCAGCACTCTCTCGTGCAAGCAGTCGCCTTGCATCGAACCCACGATGGCAACAGCGACGCGCATGGCCCATGGGGTCCAGCGCCATCCACAACCTGCCCGCAGTCCGCCATGCATCATTCGCCCGAGCGATTCCTAAACTGGCCATGAAACTGGCTCGGATACCTGCCATGTTCGCCACGGCAATGATTGGAGGCGTAGCCTACCTGCAGTATCAGGCCGTGCAAGCGGGAACATACGCCATCGATATATTCGGCAGGGCTAAGGACAGTGCCACTTCAACTGCCACTGATCTATGGGAAGGCGCCGGAGGGATCTTTACACAGATCGGTCGGGGATGGGATCAGACCAAGGAACAAGCAAGTGCTGTCGAGATGCCTCAGTGGATGAAAGACATTTATGAGGGACGTCAAGACAGCAAGGAAGGCGGAAGTGGAGGCGGCGGAGCTGAGCCTCAGCAAAGTGGTGTTGGTGCAGTTGGCGCTGGTGCTGCTACTGCCACAGCTTTTGCGATGGACGCGGAGGGCGAGGAGGATGACAGACCGTTCGAGGTTGCGGCGAGAGACGATCAAATGATGTTGCTCACTCGCAAGATGATTGAGATCCGGTCTTTGCTCCAGACGGTGGACCAAGGAGAATCACTCACACTGCCGTCTATTGTTGTCGTGGGCTCACAGTCTTCGGGCAAAAGCTCTGTCCTTGAGGCTATCGTTGGTCACGAATTTCTTCCCAAAGGCTCAAACATGGTCACCCGAAGGCCCATCGAGCTCACCCTTGTCAACACACCCAAGGCACACGCCGAGTATGGCGAATTCCCAGCGCTTGGTCTTGGAAAGATCACAGACTTTACACAAATTCAGAAGACGCTGACTGATCTCAACCTTGCCGTTCCGGAGAGAGACTGTGTTTCCGACGACCCTATCCAGCTCCGCATCCACTCGCCTAACGTTCCTGATCTCAGCTTGATTGACCTACCAGGATACATCCAGGTGGAAGCCTTCGATCAGCCCACTGAGCTCAAAAACAAGATCCAGGCTCTTTGCGACAAGTACATTCAGCCTCCAAACGTCATTTTGGCGATCTCGGCCGCGGATGTTGATTTGGCCAACTCTACAGCACTGAGGGCTTCGAGACGGGCTGATCCAAGAGGCGAAAGGACTATTGGCGTGGTGACCAAGATGGATCTAGTGGATCCAGTGCGCGGCGCCCAAATTCTGAATGACAAGAACTACCCACTACGGTTGGGATACGTCGGTGTGGTCTGCAAGATCCCGCATGAAAGCAGATCGCTCTTCTCGAGGGGCTCTGCCAACATTCTCAACGCCATCACGCGTAACGAATCTTCATACTTCGGTGCCCACCCTGAAGTCTTTGGCGAAAACTCCAAGGTCACCACGGGTACCACCAACCTGCGCAAGAAACTCATGCATGTCCTTGAATCGACCATGTCCGCTTCTCTGGCTACTACCAGTGAGGCTATTCAGCATGAGCTAGCCGAAGCGACATACGAGTTCAAGGTTCAATACAACGAACGCTCCCTCAGCGCCGAATCTTACCTTGCAGAATCTTTGGATGCTTTCAAGCACTCATTCAAGGGCTTCTCCGACCAATTCGGAAGGAAGGAAGTGCGCGAAATTGTCAAGAATGAGCTTGACCAGCAGGTCTTGAATCTCCTGGCACAAAGATACTGGAACAGACCTGTGGAGAGCCTGCAACCCCTTGATCGACTTTCCGAGACAGTACAAGACCCACTGGAGTCGCTGCCCAAAGCTGACCCTGAGAACCCTCTATGGCATCTCAAGCTTGATGCCTCTACCTCAACACTTACCAAACTTGGAATTGGCCGCCTTGCAACGACCATCACAGCTCAGTCGCTGCAGTCATCTATTCAATCTCTGATCCACAACAGCACATTCGCCAACCACCCTTTCGCCATTGAAGCCATCACACAGGCTTCAGAGAACATTCTTCGCGACCTCAGTTTCGACACCTCTGACGAACTCGAGATTTGCGTCAAGCCTTACAAGTACCGCATCGAGCTTGATGATAATGAATGGAAGCGTGGTCGTGAGAACATCACTGCAGTATTGAAGAGCGAACTCCATGACTGTGAGGCTGCCACCAAAATCGTTGAAGAGCAAATCGGAGGCCGCCGCAAGATGAAGGATGTCGTCAGCTTCATTGACCGTGTGCGTAAAGGCGATGTGGTACTTGAAGGTGATGGGATCGGCGGCGCAGGAGGTTTCAGTGCAGCACTGCTCGCAAAGGGAAGGGAGGCACTTTTCCTCCGCGACCGCTCCGACATCATCAGAATGCGCCTTGCAGCTGTCAAATCACGCCAATGCTCTGACAAGAAGAACAAATACTACTGCCCCGAAGTCTTCCTCGATGCCGTGGCCGACAAGCTCACCTCGACCGCGGACCTGTTCCTCGATGCGGAGCTGCTGAGCAAGTTCTACTATCAGTTCCCCCGCGTTTTGGAACAGCACTTCCGTCACCTCGACGACGGCACCATTGAGCGCTTCGCTCGCGAAGATCCTAAAATCAAGAGACATCTTGATGTCGTCAAGAGGAAGGAGCTTCTTGAGCATGTGCTGAAGGAGATGGACAGCTTGAGGCAGCTTGAGGCGAGAGAGAAGAGAAACTCGACCAGAGGTACCCAGACTGAGGATTCTGGCCGCCAACAACGGAGAAAGGGCTGGGGTTTGTTCTAGTGTACTAATGAGTGGGCTCGAAGCTGTATCCTGGGCGTTTTTGCTTTTTGTTTGCAAGGAATGGATGGGATCGCAAGCGTATTGTAGTATTGAGGTTGATTAGATGCTGTGTTTGTAGTGATATCCCACTCTAATCATATATGCTTCCCATAGCTTCCGAACTCATACTCGTTTCGCAAGAGAATGTGTCGCGTTACAGGCGTATCCTTGCATCGTGTCAAATAATGTACTGTCTGGTATTGGTATTCCGATCTAACGATATGTCCTTGTCAATATCCAGTCTTGTGCGTCCGAATTTCGATCATATATCATCGGTTCTTCCGCTCTCGTGGAGCAATAAATCGGCATACACCATTATGAACGGATCCACTATGGCTGATATCACGTGTAATGACACCTTCCACATCGATCGCTGTTATCTCACTTCATTTGCCCAAAGTGGATGATTCGTTACTAATACATCACCTCACCCGTCCGCTTCCCGCAAACTAGCCTGCGAGCCCCGCCCTCCCACAATATGTATATATAAAACCCGATTTCCACTTCACCTTCACAACAAGAAAGCCAAACCAGATCAATTCGCAATTTCCAATTGCCCCACCATGGCACCCCCACCACCAGTCGAAGAATCCGGTCCCCTCAACCTCCTCCGCCCTCTCCTCCTCCTCTACTACTCAGCCTCCTACATCCCCGCCACCATCCTCGGTCTCCTCACAACCCTGAACCTCCGCGCCCTCACCAACCCCTCTCTCTTCAAAGACATCTGGTTCGCGCGCTTCTGGACCTGGTTCGGCGCGCGCGCGGCCGAGAACGCCGCGCCCAAAGTCACGCCTCTGATCCAGAACAACGCCTCCGGCACCGTCCTCGACATCGGCCCCGGGTCCGGCCAGTGGCTGTTCCTGTACGCCCGCGCCCTCAACCCCAGCGTCACCAAGATCTACGGCGTCGAGCCGAACGTCGGCTTGCACGCGGAGTTGCGCGAGAATGCTGTCAGGGCGGGGCTGGAGGGCGTTTATGAGATTATAGGGTGCGGCGCGGAGGAGCTGACTGCCAAGGGCGGGGTGCAGAAGGGTAGTGTTGATACGATTGTGACGGTGCAGTGCTTGTGCAGTATTCCTGGGCCGGAGAGGGTGATCAGGGATTTGTATCCGCTGTTGAGGGAGGGGGGGAAGTGGATTGTTTACGAGCATGTCAAGACGAAGTATCAGGGAGATTTCGTTGGAGGGTGGCAGCGTGAGTTGTTTTTTCCTTTTTTTCTTTTTCTTTTAGATGGAGGTATGCTAATTCGAAATCTTCTGCTCTAGGCTTCATCAACCTCATTTGGCCGCATTTCTTCGGTGGCTGCGATATCTGTAGACCGACCGATGAGTGGCTTTTGCGAGCCGGTGAGTGGGATAAGGTTGATTTGAAGCCTGGTGTTGGGGAGGGCAAGTACGACACTTTGCCGCATGTTGTTGGGACTCTCACGAAGAGGGGGTGAATGTGAGTCCATTGTTACGGTTGGTGATCATGTTCAAAACGGGAGCTCGCACAAGGATCGCGAGTCTGAACAGCAGAATTGAAACGACTTGGGGTTATGCGTACATACGATCGTTTTGTTGGCTACGAAGTTGGAGTTGATAGTAAGGCTTGGTCAGCCGACGTTGCAAGATGTTACGAACGAATGGTTTGAACGATTGCTTTTACGCGCAACATGAAAAATCTAGTTGGAATGGGAAACACTTGTAATGCGATGGACTAGCTGCGGTGTATTGATGTATCCACAAAAGCCAATCAAGAAGCAAGACCATATATAAACCAGAACGCAAACCAAAGCGACCTAAACCCGTACCCAAAACTCCTCGCACCAGCCTTATGTACACTCGTCTACAACAGGGCCCTCCCCTAATCATTCAACTCTCACCCTGCTTCATTTCGACTTGCCATTGCATTGATGGCTACAAGTGGGATCACACCAGTTTTGGTGCAGGTAGCCAGACTGATCATAGTAAGGACCTCGATTGGGGCATTGAGACGGTTGTTGTGGCTGTTGTCCGTGCTGGCCGGAGGGTGTGGCTGTCTTGCCCTCTTGGTGAGCAGCCACGCCTTTGCTGATGCGGTTGATGGCGTAGGCGATGCCTCCGTATTTGATGCCTGATTTGAGGAGACCCATTGCTGTTTGTTCTGAGTGTTGAAGTGAGGTTGTGTGGGTCCAAAGGGTTTAGCCTGGTGGATCGGTGTAAATCGTTGGTGTTTTGTTATCGATTTTATGAGAGATTGACGGAAATTGACGCGGTGATGGTGTACCTCTTGTGAGTGAAGATTGGACTGTGAATGGAGTAGTGTTTGTTGGATGAGAAAGATACGATTCATCGAATTCCTCTTCCAATACTTATATACCTTTCGTTCTTACCTGTCTCAATTGTCTAGTCTTGTAGCTACGCACGCAGCTCCATGCGTACCACAAAGTACAGCCACATCCTTCCAGGCACGCGAATTGTACTCGGTATCGTACAGCTCGGAAGAGTGTGTATAGCCTCAAGCTCAGCCCAGCGCCACGCATCCTTCGACGTGCTCGGTATCGGTATCGGAGTC
This sequence comes from Cladosporium sp. BSL10, assembly GCA_001553865.1. Taxonomy (NCBI): domain Eukaryota; kingdom Fungi; phylum Ascomycota; class Dothideomycetes; order Cladosporiales; family Cladosporiaceae; genus Cladosporium; species Cladosporium sp. BSL10. The sequence continues at coordinate 141,831 of LJJI01000115.1, forward strand.
GGAGCAGTGCCGTTTAGCGAGAGAGCCAATCGTGAAAGACTAATCTTCTTCCCACTACAGCCCCACACAAGCAACGTCTCAGGCCTTCAGGGACGTTGTGAACGGGACGTCATGAGATCTGCACCGAGGGGGGCGTGTCTTGCCTGTGCATGTACCTGTTTGTACAGCTATTAAAAGCGTTTTGCCAGAGGCTGTCACGGTATGCGCCTCGAGTGCCAATCGTGAGCGCTGCTGGAGACATTCGTCTTTCGCAGCGTGCAGTTGGGCAGAGGGCAATGCCTCTTCTGAAACGCCAGCAATCTCCGTCGCAAGCATCTCCTGACCACCACCCGCATTTGTGCCTTGCAGGGGTCCAACTACACCTCACTTCACTCGACAGGGAAGTGTGTACAGCTAGGTCTATCTACTCTTCCTCTCCAACCACGTTCCTTAACTCCTCTCTCCTCTTCGGCTTGTCAGAGGAAGCATTTACTTTGTCCCTCTTCGCCTGCTCATCGGGGATACGCCTTTGTTGGCCCACGGCCCTTGACACCAGAACAGCAGCAAACAAAGACACCAACACCTCCTCTATCTTCGACATCTAGCGATCAATATAAGAAACATACTCCTCTCCTACAACCTATTCACAACACAGCACACCACAAACCACCCATCATGGCCGCCCCACCCAACCTCACCGTCTCCCCCTCCTCCGACCTCCCAACAACCACTCCCGCCCGCGGCGCTGAAATGCGCAACTTCCTGCAAGCCCGCCTGCAAAAGAACCGCGCGCCGCCCCTAGTCCACAGCTGGGACTTCTGGCACGACCGTCAGGACCGCGGCCACGGCAACGGCCCCCAATCGCCCGCCGCGACCAACGACTCCTCCAGCGCCGCCTACGAAGAGCGCCTCGTGCGCCTCGCCGAGGTCAACGACATCCGCTCCTTCTGGAACCTCTTCAACAACTTCGACACCACCCTGCTGCCTCTCCGCGACAGCGTGCACCTCTTCAAGCGCGGCGTCAAGCCCATCTGGGAAGACCCGCGCAACGCCCAGGGCGGCGCCTGGACGTTCCGCGTGCCGAAGCAGCTGGCGCCGGAGTTCTGGAAGGAGGTGTGCATGCTCGCGATCGGCGAGCAGCTGCAAGCGGCGGTGGAGGAGGAAGGCGTGACGACGTTCAGAGACGACATCTGCGGCGTTAGTCTGGGGGTGAGGTTCGGCAGCATGCTCGTGCAGGTTTGGAATCGAGACGGCGGGCACGAGGAGGGCGTGAGGAGGATCTTGGAGACGATCTGGGGAGGGTTGAGCGCGGGGTTGCAGCCCAGGGAGGGGTCGTTCTATTACAAGAGGCATAGTGAGCACGCGGCGTTTGCGGCGGGGAAGCAGGAGGAGGGACAGGGTGGTGTTGCCGGGAATGGCGATGCTGCTGCTGCTGCTGTGGGCGTGGCTTGAGAGGTGATCGTAAAAGCTTTGGAGACTTTGACTTGAACGTTCGGCGGTTTTACTGCGATCATCTGGGCCCGTGTAGTGGCGGCTCTCGGCGATGCTGCTGGAAATGCAGCGTGGCTCGAAGAGGCGAGATCGACGCATCAGAGGAGATGATCTGTATGGCTTTGTCTGACGACCTGCTGTGCTTCTATAGAGCGAATTCCGAGGTCTGCTCACCGTGGGCTTACCCAGGACAGGCAGCCAGGACCTGTGATTCCGGTCTGGTCAGATAGATAGATAGATAGATAGATAGGAACGAACGAAACTTGGAGCGCTATCATATCTGCCTGCCAAAGAAACAATTCACAATTTATCTATCAACGTCGACACTGTTTTTTCTCATCAAGCCATATGATTCATCTATGAACACGTACAGCTTGCTTGCATGCTATCTCTCCACTTCCCAACTCACAACGCACCAGAAGATTCAGACTGTTCTGTGGTAGGTAGACTCTCACGCTGACGATGATCCGCGACGCACGCGAGTCCAAGCGAATCAAGAAGCTGCAAAATTCAGCAAGCGAATCAGCAGGTCACTTGGATACAAATCTACCTTCACGCGTCGCCTTTGAGAGACAGTGACTTTCAATTCGAAACGTCCGGAGTCGACCAACGACGATTACCTTACGCATCGACGGCCAGGCTGATCGCACCACAACCTCTCTAGACTGCGAATGAATTTCCACTCTAGGTACACTCCCACGCTCAAGACTGCATTACCTCACCCACCTTGTTGTTTGCTGGATAAATGCTACAAGTTAAGCGTTTGGTCGCTTTTCTATTCGACACTGACCCTACCTACCCTGAAATATGAATATCGGGTTGGAATCCAATGATGCCAGCACATGGTATGGAAATCATGTCAAAGCATCACAAAGATAACAGTCTCTTCGTTTCCAGACTGCATCCAGCGTATCTGTATCATACATATTTGTACCCGTCGCTATGAAGAGCTATACAAGGAAAAAAAAACCCCCTTCTGGGCGAAAAGCACCATCTAAATTTTTCACATGGAACTTTTTTTTGACGCGCCAATCTACTTCGCCTCTTTGGGAGCGATCATAAGCTCGGGGCGGACGTGGCTGTCGAAGTCCTCCTCGCTGAGGGCCTTGAGCTCCATGGCGCTCTCCTTGAGGGTGAGGCCCTTCTTGTGGGCGTTCTTGGCGACCTTGCTGGCCATGTCGTAGCCGATGATGGGGTTGAGGCAGGTGACGAGCATGAGGGACTCGTTGAGCAGGGCGCCGATGCGGCGCTCGTCGGCCTCGAGGCCCTCGACGAGGTGGGTGCGGAAGCTGGTCATGCCGTCGGCGAGCAGGCGGGAGGAGTGCAGGAGGTTGGAGATCATGACGGGCTTGAAGACGTTGAGCTCAAAGTTACCCTGGGAGCCGGCGAAGGTGACGGCGGCGTTGTTGCCGAAGACCTGGGCGCAGAGCATGGTCAGAGACTCGCACTGGGTGGGGTTGACCTTGCCGGGCATGATAGAGCTGCCAGGCTCGTTCTCGGGGAGCTTGAGCTCAGCAAGACCGCAGCGGGGACCGGAGCCGAGGAAACGGATGTCCTGGGCGATCTTGAAGAGGGAGACAGCGACGGTGTTGAGCTGGCCGTGGGCCTCGACGATGGCGTCGTGGGCGGCAAGAGCCTCGAACTTGTTGGGAGCGGTGATGAACTTGGTGCCGGTCATCTTGGTGACCTCCTCGGCAATGCCCTCAGCGAAGCCCTTGAAGGAGTTGAGGCCAGTGCCGACGGCGGTACCACCCTGGGCGAGCATGCGCAGACGGGGGAGAGCAGACTCGACACGCTCAATGCCGTACTCGAGCTGAGTAACGTAGCCGGAGAACTCCTGACCGAGGGTCAAGGGAGTGGCATCCTGCAAGTGAGTGCGGCCGATCTTGATGATCTTCTCGAACTGCTGCTGCTTGGCCTTGAGGGCGTCCTTGAGGGCGACGAGGGAGGGAAGGAGCGACTGCTCGAGGTCGAGGACGGCGGCAATGTGCATGACGGTGGGGAAGGTGTCGTTGGAGGAGGCGCCCATGTTGACGTGGTCGTTGGGGTGGACGGGCTTCTTGCTGCCCATGGTGCCGCCGAGGATCTCAATGGCGCGGTTGGAGATGACCTCGTTGGCGTTCATGTTGGACTGAGTGCCGGAGCCGGTCTGCCAGACGACGAGAGGGAAGTGGTCGACGAGCTTGAGCGAGGCAACCTCCTCGGCGGCCTGCACGATAGCATTGCCCAGCTTGGGGTCTACAATGATTCCAAGCGCATCAGCGTTTCGTCCTCTTCTTGTCTTGGAAATCCGCTCACGTATCCGACCTACCAAGTCCATATCTCATGTTGACGGTGGCAGCAGCACCCTTGAGGATACCGAATGCCTTGACGAGAGGCGGCGGCATGCGGTCCTGGGGCTGGTTGATCCTGAAGTTGCCCAGAGAGCGCTCGGTCTGGCATCCCCAGTACTTGCTAGCGTCGACCTGGAGCTCGCCAAAGGCGTCGCTCTCGGTCCTGGTATTGGTGGCCATCTTCTGAGTGGAGGCGAAGGTGCGGATGTGCTTAAGAGAGGCGGCAGACTGGTTGGCGAAGAGGGTAGTGGTAGGGCGAGAGAGGGCGGTGTTTTGGGAGCGAGCAGCAAAGTGGTGGGTTCGGCGTGAAGCGACTGCGGGGGCAGCTCTTGCTGCGCGTGAAAGAGAGCGGGGAAGCATATTGTGTGTGGGTGGTATGAAGAACAGTAGTCTGCTGCAGCAATGCGAGTCGACTTCGAGATGGGAAGTAATGCGCGCGAATAGTTGCACTTAGCCCGACTTTCCCAATGCCCGGCGCATCCTTGCTCGGACAATTGCGGAGCTGCCCTCCAGCTTCAATCATATCTCCACTCCGAGACATCCACAAGTGTGTGTACGGTATCGGCAATTGAAACGCTTTCCATTGGAAACGATTCTCTCGCACGAAGGGGATGCTACACATACACATAGAACTCAGCCCAGCCGAACTCATCTCTTCCTCCTCTATGCCAGACTTCATGTTGCAGGAACGCGACAGTTGTTGAGCTTTTCGCGATAGGTCTCTGCCGTGGCAAGTCGATATACAACAAGTCACGGTTAGAGTTTTACACGGCCACGATGGGAAGACACAGTGTGTGGAAGCCACGAGATCAAGCTCGCAACAGCGGATGTGGAAGCAGGAATCACGCGGTGGAGCATCATAACGCCGTGAATATCCTACGATCTAGATATAGTCATCGTGCCGCAGAGAGCCAGCTCGTGCAGCAACATCGATAGCACATCAAGTGCGGCCTGGCCCGGCAATTCTCTCTTCATCGACAATAGGCGCCAAAGCTTCCTCCTCCTCATGCTTCTCCTCTTCGCTGACAAAGATGAAAGACAGCACCACAGCCACAGCACCAACCCAGTACAATGGGCTCGCCCTCTGGTCGTTTAGCACCATCTGGCCGATCAGCGAGAGCGGGATCGTCATGCTCAAGCCAACCGTGACGACGATAGGACTGGTCATCAGCACAGCGTACGCCCACGCGATGTCACTGACAAGGCTTGAAAGCGAGTTTGCGACGATAATAATGGTCACGCGTCCTGCAGGTGGGAGCTCGAATGTTTCGACGCCGGTGAAGTGCAAGATGAAGAACCCAGGCCAGGCCAGCACCACATTCGCCAACCCAACCAAGCCGAAGAAAAGCGGCATGTTGACCCGCGACTCGTCGCCGATGCGTGACTTCATGAACACGGCGTAGATGCCGTACATGACCGCGCTCATGAATGCGAGGCCATCGCCAACAGCCATTTCCCACGAGGTCTTCTCCGGGAACCCACCACGGTGGTCTGCGTCGTTGTCACGGCCGCTCAGGTCGATGGAGCTGATGAGCGCGATGCCAGCTAGCGAGACAAGCACCGCGATGAGCTTCTTGACAGTGAATCTCTCCACTCTGAAGATTGACCCAAAGAGGAGCGTGAATACAGAACTGGTGCTCGTGAGGATCGTGCTGGACGCGACGGTGGTGTACTCTAGGCATGCAGATACAAAGTAGTTTGCTGCGAACCAGAGGAAGCAGAACTCCAAACTCAGTCGTGCTGTCTCCTGGACAGTCAATTGCGAACTGGTGGATGCCGTGCTGCGAGTGTTGATGCGCTCCAACCCTTCCGATGCGTTCTCATCATCTCCTAGAAGCAGCTGTCTTGACCCAGCAAGACCTTCATCATGGGTCGAGTCGCGCGCATATGTGGTATAAGGAGAATCTCCAAGCAGCGGTCGGACAGGCGAGTATTTGTGTCGTAGTTTTTCATGGCATTGCGCGCGGAACCGCTCAAGTTCTTCCGGCTCGTGTCGGATCTTCTTTATCAGAATCGGAACCAGGGGGATGATGAAGAACGCCGTGTTCAAGTATGTGACAAAGTAGGGTTTGCTGAACGTGTTGTCTGCGAAGATCGTCTATGCACATCAAAAGTCAGCAAGAGTCAAGTATGCCAGCCAGTACTCATGATCGGAGGACGCCTTACACTAGCCAGGAAGTTGGACACCGTCCACAGGAAGACAGTCAGGAATAAGAGCAGTAGGCCGACAATGCGCCTCCACTTGACCCAGTCACCAGCTTTTCCCTTCCAACTCGTGAAACCTTGCTCTTCCGCCGTATCGTCGTCCACCAAAGGCATCTCAACAACATGCGCTGCACTCGCAGGGATAGGCGGCTCCAGGCCCGCCATTACGCTTTCGGTGATTGTGAATTGTAGGTTGTGCCTGCGCGGGCAGTTTTGTAAAGGCGACTTAGGGAGGAAGCTCAGCGAAGAAACAACAGCAGACCAGGCGTAGAGGCGGTGCCTGCGTGGAATGCATGAGCAGCGTGGACTGGGCAGCTGGAGGTGAGTGGATAGTATCGGGTCTTGGTTCAAGGACGTGTGACGCGGCGGCATGTGAGATAGTCGTGTGAGAGAGCCCGGGCCCGCGGCCAGCGCACGATAACCAACCTTAGTCTTATCGGACGGGCATAGGGCTCATGGCGACGCGCCACAGGTGCTGCCAACACAATAGGCAGGTCTTATATCTTTTCAACGCAGATATGATTGCCTGTAGTCTCCGTCGGCGATGAAGGTGTGTGTACGTTGGGGCAATGCGACATGCCGCAATCCTGTCTTGACAAGCGTAAACCATTCACAACACGGAGCTAGACATTTACATGCCATGTTTTAATTTACGGAGATACGGAAACGAAGACGAGCCGAATATAACCAGGAAAACAAAAAGTATGTACAATGGTATTCTACAACAGAGAATCTCCCAAAACACAAGATCCAGCAGCTGCAGCTCGGGACTCAGGAAACTCTATACGACAGCTAATCAGAACGCCATGGTATGCTCGAAGAAGATATATAGACGCCCCAAGAAAGGTAATCAAGATTATTGTGCTTGCACTAGCAGGAGCAGCCCTCGTTGCTGTCGTTCATGTTGATGGGTATCGTCTCGGGGAAGTCCGGGTTGAAGTCTTGCGACTCTTCCTGCGCAAGCGCATTTCGTGCAATAACTGTGACATCGAATGTTAGCCCCGATTCCTGTGTAATGCGACTTTCGACACTTCGGTCCAATACTGCATACCTTCGAAAGCCTGCTCGACGTTCACGGCCTCCTTTGCGCTTGTCTCAAAGTATGGAATTCCACCCTTGGCCTGGCAGAACGCCTGCGCCCTCTTCGAGCTGATCATCCTCTTGCTGTCCTCCACATCAACCTTGTTGCCGAGCACCACAAAGGGGAAGCTCTCTGGGTCCATCGGGCTGGCCTGGATCAGGAACTCGTCCCGCCATGAGTCGAGAGTGTCGAAGGATTTGGAGTTGTTGACATCGTAGACGAGCACGCAGCAGTCAGCGCCGCGGTAGAAAGCCACGCCGAGCGACTGGAAGCGCTCCTGGCCGGCGGTGTCCCAGAGCTGCATAGTCACAAGACGGTCGTCCACGAGCACTTCCTTGGTGAGGAAGTCGGCGCCGATGGTGGCCTTGTAGCTTGCGCTGAACTTCTTGTTGACCTGGTTGCTGGGTGGTTAGTGTGTGTATCGGTGCTGTGGATGCGATCGCATGCGCCGCTCGGGATGAAAGACATACGTATTGGTTCATCAAACTGGTTTTGCCGACACCGCTGTCGCCGAGGATGATGACCTGGTATTCTTGTCAGCATTTCCGGTCCCATTCCTGCGCTTCGGGCTGCGAACCTTCAACAAGATCTTTTTGCGAGAGGCCATTTTGGTGTTGTTGATTGTGTAGAGGTGGCTATCGTAGCCAAGGCGAGCGATCTAGACGATGCGCCGGTATGGGTGAGGAGCGGTCGGCGACGTTGAAGTTGGTCGTGTCGTACGTTGGATCGTGCAATTTTATGCTTAGGAAGGTGAAGTTCGGGAATTGAGAGTCGAGTGTAGGCAGGTCTTGCTTCGCGATGCACCTTGACCTGGTCCAGGCCATGTGATGCGAGAGAGCGCACGGGTTGTCGTCAGGCACGCGGGCGAGCGCGTAGATAGCGGGCCGCTTGGGGTAACCCGATGACAACAACAACAACAACAACGACAATGGTTTTGTGACAGATTTGCAGCTTTCATGCTATTGCAAGTCGTATCAGGTCGCTTTCCTGGCGTCTTTGTGTATCACAATTAAGACGCATGGGAAACACTGCGCTCACAACCCATCGACGTGCCGGAGAGATGTGCTTGCAAGTGCCGAATGCAGTTTAACATTTTTCCTCTACTGCAATATCATGTGTAACAGTACCCGGCAAACGACGAGAGGTTATTTTAAAATATATGCCAGCAAGCTGACAGTATGAATGAGCAGTTGGGACTTACTTGTAAGGTCTTCCGACTACGGACGATCGCATTTTTGGGCAGCCTCTATTGCATCTAACCCTAGACCCTAAGTATCAGAACATGATGAGGTGCTTATGTAAGACCGGCGTCGATACAACATCGATTAACAGGTTCTCCACAACACATTGGTCAGGCGGCAGAGCGGGTTTCTGACCACTGGCATGGTTTGAAGGGAATTTGCACTACTAAGACTCGTTCTAAGCTGGACACGGTGAGAATCACAGCGTATTCTCAAAGTCTGGTAGCCTCTCATGAGTGTTGGCACATTGGAGGCATATATCAGAGCTGTTGGTATTTCACCGATCCATTTCCAGATCAACCCTCCCGCCATTAGAGAACAACAGTTCATCTAAGTCTCTATGCAGGCCTACGCTCACAAAGGTGTGGCTGGACTTCAATTTGTGTCGAGGCACTTGAGATGCAGCAAGCCAGTGCTTCCTCCTACGTCATCCATATTGTGGGCTGGCTAGAGAATCGAATTCCATCATTGTGGTAGAAATTCATGAAGTCCTTATGCGCTGTATTCAACCGCCATTCGACAATCGTCACGGCTTTTCGACCGCTGTGAACGTGAAACCCCCTCATCGGCCATGGAGGGTGCCGCTCACTCATCCTTCCCACGTGCACAGAAATCTGGCACAGCATCCGGTTTCAAGAGCTCGACGGCATAGGGTTCCTTGTCTGTAACCTGACAAAGTGGCGCGCTTACGGGACGGCTTTCGGAGCAGCACACCCCAATGGTCAAACCTGGTAGCTACGGCATGGTGCAAAGCTTCCTACCATATCACCGTCAATCTAGACGATGGCTGAGCAGCTGTGGTCAAACATTGCTCCCGCTCAGAATCACCAGAATGACCTCACCAGCCTTACGCCTTACGTGATGCCTCGCTCTGTTCCGCCAATGCAGCCCTAAGGTTAGCCGAGACAACGAGATATGGACTAGTGGACACTGGCTGTCCTTACATATTCTCTTGGCATCGATCAATGAACACATCGTGATTGTGAGCCGGGCGAAGCAATGTCGTTGGTCCAAGGCAAATTGGAGAGACACTCTTGTACAGTATCCAAAGATGTAAGCTGCCACGCGGTCGACCTTTACGAGCAGGAAGCTCGACTAGAGGACATAGCCTTTGTAGCTATACAGCAAGCTGAGACAGCTTGCAGCCTTGAACCAACTTCAGTACACTGGTACACATCGCCCCTCCAGATCGCTCGCTTGGCACGAAGGGCAGTACAGCGGCGTGTGATCACATGTACAACGCCTTCACAGGACTGGCCGCATCCTCAGTCCGGACGCGTCAACACAGGTGCAGCCAAGTATCGAACAACGAGGCAAGTGTGTTCCCTCGACAAACTCTCATTCGTGCCAAGGTGGCTTCCCCACATTCGATCGTTGTCGATCCTGGGGTCGACTCCAGACACAGATCGCTGCACAACCGCTCCTTTGGACGTCAGCGGTCGATTAACACGGAATGTCCACGACACGCATATTGCGGATGCGACATATACATGGTGGTGGCTATGTGCATTAATCTATCTCCCATCGAGCCGTCCCTCCCGGTGTGAGTTGGGCACCGAAAAATGCACTACTCGTTCAAGCCCGCGGAGCAACCTACATCCTCTCGTCGAGCTCGCTTCGTAACACCGCCCATGCGGCAAATTTTGGCCGAAACGAAACGTTAATTGATGCCTGGAGCTAGAGTGCCCGGCTCGCGATGCCGTGGTACACATGCGGCTTGACGCTATGCCATTGGTAGTGACATTGGCGGCGGAAGCCATTGGTCGACTGCACGTTGCCGCTCAGGGCTGTTTTGCTTGTTGTGAAAGTCTAGTGCGTATGTCAAGAGATACAGCCTCCATGGCGGAATCCTCATATACCCCTCCTCGTCCTGCTGCTTGGAAAAATCCCATTTCTCGTCATTCACCTCTCATTTTCCTACAGACAGCTACTCGTAACAATCGTTAAGCAGTCTTGATCACCAGACATCATGCAGTTCAAGCAGTTTTTGGGAGCCGCATTGGCAGTAGTTACCGCCAGAGCTCAGGATGCTGACAGCACTGCCGGTAACCTTACATCCGTCCTTGCCGGCAACCAGAATCTGTCAGCATTGGTCACCTTGTTGGAAGCCAGCCCGGACGTTGCGAACGCTCTCGGTGGCGCGCAGAACATCACTCTTTTGGCTCCATCGAACGATGCCATAAGCGCGTTGAACAGCTCTGGCATCTTGAGCTCCGGCTCAGAACAGGGCCTGATCCAGGCACTGCTCAACTACCACGTCTTGGTTGGCGTTTTCAACTCGTCCAGCATCACCGAGACTCCAGCGTTCCCTGCGACTCTTCTCAATGACACTGCCTATGCCAATGTCACTGGCGGCCAAGTCGTCGAAGTCCGCGCTGAGGACGACGGAGTTGAGGTCATCTCTGGATTCAAGAACAGCGTCAATGTCACTGAAGCTGTAAGTTGGGTTGTGCTCTCTTATTGAAGAACGAAGCTAACCAATCGAAGGACATTGCATTCGACGGTGGAGTGATCCATGTCATTGACGGCCTCCTCACCATCCCTCCGAACGTCAGCGTTGTTGCCCAGGAAGCTGGTCTCAGTGCTTTCTTGGGTGCAGTCAACGCCACAGATCTTACGGACGCTGTCAACGACACTCCCGACTTGACCATCTTCGCCCCCAACAACGGGGCTTTCGAGGACATCAGCTCTGCCCTGGGCAACCTCACTGCAGAGGAGGCTGCTTCCATCCTGCAATACCACGTCATCAACGGCACTGTGGCGTACAGCAGCACGCTGGCTAACGCCTCCGTCCCGACTCTCGGCGGTGGCAACATCACCATCACCATCATCGACGGCGAGGTCTTCGTGAACCGCGCCCGTGTCGTCACCGCAGACATCCTCATCGCCAACGGCGTCCTGCACGTCATCGACAGCGTGCTCTCGCCCAACGACAACTCTACCGCCGACGGCACCGAGTCGGACGACGAGCCCTACGTCGCTTTCCCCGGCGCCTCGTCCGGCAGCGACGTCCCCTATACCTCCAACGTCCCCTCTCCCACTTCCACCAACGAGGCTCTGACCTCCACCAACAACGCTGTTGTCGAAGGCTTCCCCACGAACTCTGGCTCTGTCGGTGACAACTCTGCCGGCAACCCTGAGGCCTCCAGCAGCAGCTCTTCTGCTTTCGCCGCTCCCGTCCAGACTGGTGCCATTGGTGCCGCTGCTTTGTTCGGTGGTGCAGCCATTCTGGCAAACATGTAAGGGTGGTGTGAATCAACGAGAACGAAGCGACAAGTACCTCGGAGGAGTAGTAGGACTGCGGTAATGGTGCTTGGAAATGAGACGGGGAGAGCTATCGCTTTGGAAAAATGGAAGTAGTATCCACGATTGTTGTTTATACGAAGTAATTGAGTTGTAATGAAACCCAAAGTATGCATACTTTTCGTGAATCGATGCTATGATATTGTTATGCGTATGCTTCAAAAACCTTGGAGTGTCTCTCACAGCTGGATCTCAAGACCACTTGCCCTTTCGATCACCCATGTCCCCAATCTGGCATAGAAAGCCCACCGAGGAGCTCGTGAGAGGGTCAGTGCGCCTCATATGAGCGCCGCGCACATATCGTCAACCTCCTTTCCGCCACAAAGAATCTGCACCCACGAGAGAAACCCGGCAGTCCCATAGACCAAACCCACCTCCATCACATCGCACCAAAGGAACAGAGCTCCTGGCGAAACCCATTACAACGAGCGCATTTCCCTCGACCTAGCCTTCTTGGCCCTCTTGCGGTCTCCGTGCGTCATCATGACTTCCTTCTGCCCGTCGCCCGTCATGGCGTTATAAGCCGCCATCTGACTCTGCAGAAACGCATTCGAGTTCGGCGCCTCGGCGTCTCGCCGCCTTTGTTCCTCCGCAGACACGTGCGGCGAGTCTGCGCGAGTCCGCTTTCTGGAAGCAGCGGCGGGACTGGACTCGCTGTCCTGGGATGTCTCAGCGAGCGAGGATTCCGCATTGCTGCTGGAAGCGTCGGCTGCAGCTCTTTTTTCTTCGATACGAGCCAGTTTCGCTGCGCGAGCGGCTCTCTTTGCGGCAGCCTCGGCCTTGCGCTTCAGTTGGAGCGCTTCCTTGGGTTTCGCCGCTCCCTCTTTCGAGTGCACGTGCAGCATGTGCATCGAGACGCCAACGATCGAGTCGTTGCGATACGCACACGTGGGGCACTGCGCCTGATGCGACCCATCGCACATGTGATCGTCTCGGCGGTGACGTTCCAACACATCCGTCGAGCTGCTCTGGTAGTCGCACTTGAGGTTGGTACAGGTTCTTTGAGGCGGGCTGAAGCGAGAGCGAAAGTGATCGTTCAAATGGCGAGTGTATTGTGCTTGGTCGCAGTATGAGCTCACGCATTCGTGGCAGAGGAAGCCGTCTTTGATGCTGTGGGCGTCGCGCATGTGCGTGGCGCGGCCGACGGCGTTGGTGAAATGCTCGGAGCATTCGATGCAGGGGAATCTGTCGGGGTGTCCTTGACCTTTGCTGTTCGTTGCAACGGTGTCGTTTGTGGCTACACGAGCCGTAGGAAGCTGCGGAGGCAAAGCGAGTCTGGAGCCAGACATTGTTGCGAGGGTATCTTTAGCGTTGATATCTTGATCCGGTATCTGCTGCAGAAAATGTGGCGAAGCTTTTTTGAAAGAGAGCGAACGGAGCGCAGGGGGCTTGTGTTGAAGAGCAGAAGCGACGGTCAACAGAAACGTAGAGTTCTCCGTATGTCCTCACTGTCTTCACGCTGACCAAGTTGTAGGTTTCCAGATCTTGAGGACAGCAGGACAAATGCTCAACCTGAGAATGGTCCAAATACCTACTGAGGACAATAGCAATGTGTCGGAATGGTAAACCTACCTTGCCCCACCCCAGCCACCGTGTCGTACGGTAAGTGAAAAGTGAAGTGTGCGTGAATGCGTCTGTGCCAAAAGACGAGGGCATGCGTACAGTGCACGACATTCACTTCAGGCGGAATATCCAGTACAATGTGGTAGAGATATCAGATCTAATTCGCGAAACAAGACAGTTTTACAATATTGGCTCAAGCTAAGTCAAGTCTCAAGCTATACTGCGTCTGCGACAATGAGAGCTTGACTCAGAGGCTATATTTTCTTTAATATTGTCAGTAATGATGTACACTTCAGGACGATATCATGATGCTGTGCGTCTATGTGCATACCGCTTGTTGCTTGTAAATATGTCGAGTTCCAGGTCTTGATTTGTAGCTGCCCATAGGCAAACCACAGTCTTTGCGAGCTTCGGACGTAGCGAAACCGAATAGTGGGCAGTAATTCCGTTTTGCCCTTCGTTCACAGCTGCGAAGACTAGCAGACGATGTATGCAGGTCCCGATCGACCTTCGTTCTGCATCAAATGCAAAGGGCTGGGATGTAGTGCCTGTCCATTCTTAGGCGCAGAGTTCAGCGTCGTTGTCGAACTTGCAATCGAACTGATAAACTCATAGGCAGTCACCAGTGAGGCGATTTCCTAGCGACTGAGCACTGAGAAGTCGTAAATGCATCGTATCGTGGCTCTCATATGCCAGAACCATCACCCATCAGCTCTCTCACAGCCTTCGCAGCCATCCTCTTCCGCTGTGCCTCTGGCAAATCGGCGCTCTGCTCCCTCACAGCCATAAGCTTGCTCATCATCTTATCCAGATCGTCGACCTGATTCTTCTGCTCCGTATCGCCCAGCGCCTCTCCATACCCATCCTCATCCTCCTCTCCGTCCCCTAAAAGCGAAGCCTTCAACCCAAACAGCTCCGCCGTCATCTCCGCCTCTTCTCTTCCAAACCCAAACTCGCCAAACTCATCATCCTCATGACCATCTTCCAGCCCAAGATCATCCTCACCACCACCCTCCTCATCCGCCCACTCGTTCGCCTCCAGCGCCTCCCTCACCCTCTCAACACCCTGCTTCTCCCCAAACTCATTCACCCCCTGCGCCCCAAACTCCACGAACTCAAACCCATACTGCATCGCAACATCGTCCCACTCCTCCCTCTTCTCTTTCGCCAGCGCAGTCCCACCCCCACTCCCGTTCCCCGGCATACCCACAGCAAGCAACACGCTCTCCGCCCCGTAACCCGCATGCGCCTCGAGCACCTCTTGCAGCGCGCCCATCGTCTTCTCCTCCACCTCCCCACTCGGCCCCTCGCCTGAACCTGAACCGGGCGGCAAGCGGAAAACGTACACCCAAGCCCCGACGGCCCTGACGACCTCGCCCGCTTCCTCCTTCACGAACTCCCCTTTCCACTCGTCCACGTCGGAGATCTCATCTATCCACAGCGGGACGGTGGCGTTGTAGTATGCCGTTCGCACGTCCCACTCGTGGGTCAGGCCGGCGCAGGAGCCTGAAGCGTCGGCGGAGGGCGCTGAGCCGGTGAGGGCGTGGGTGAGGTCCAGAGAGCCGCATTGGGGTGCGCCAAGGAGGAGGAGGCGGCGTGAGTGTTTGATGTCCATGTTTGCGGGGTGAGATGTGGTACTACATTGTTGGGGAGTGGGAAGGTGGTGGGATGGTGGAAGTGAATCGAGGGCTTGTGGAGCACTGCGGGGTGTTGGAGAAATAAGGTAACTTATGTGGAGGGGTTACGAAAGCGGTTCAATTAGGAAGTAAGTACTATTTTGATCGATGGAAATTTTGATTGCAGTGTAGTATAGTAGGCAGGCAAAATGTAGTATTCTGCGTGTCGTGGCAGAAGCATGTGATTTGGGCATCTTCCAATGGTTGGTTACGATCGCGTAGGCAGTGTTCGCTTCACTTATGGAGCCATTTGCTCAAGAGATGATGGTGCTTCGAAACGCCACGCAAACGTCAAGAGACCAAAAGGACTGCCATTAATCATTGTCTTCGCATATTGGTCGTCTATGGATTGCAGACTAGCGAGATAGACTGCAGAGTATCGCAAAGCTTATGAAGCCCACATTTGGTGCCTCTCCATGTATGCCGCATTTGAGACAGCATCAGTCTTTTGGATTCGTCCTCTCTCCAAGAAAACGCCAGACGCCTCGCTTCTCGCCTTTTCGCCATATGTCCATGCGTTGCTGGTCGAAAGCAATCGCTCGATCCAGGGGTCTTGTTGCGCGCGTTCGCATCTCCGCCTCGCATGCTCTGAGCCTGCATGTCGCGGTCCAGTCACATATCGCTCTGAAATAGTTCTCGTGGTGTCGTGCTCATGAGCCTCTTTCTTCGCTTATCTGGGAGCGCCGCGCTGGCCACGGGCGCGGTTCACAGTAGCGCGACCTCTGGCGAGACCAACACCGCGACCACGAGTGCCGCGAGATCTGAACATGGGCGCGTTCCTGTGGAAAAAATTGTCAGGAGATGTCCGTGATTCCCGCAGCAGTTCTCCTCTTACCTCAGCATGTCGGGAACGATAAATAGGCGCACGTGCGAGCCACGGATGTAGACGCGGTCCAAGTGAGTGACTCTGCCGTCGCGCTGGGTGACGTTGATGTTCTCCATTTGTACGTTCATGTTGTCCTCGGCTGCGCCATTTGTCAGTCTCTTCCGCGCGCTTGTCGCAAACGTGGTGTCGAGGGGATCACACCTTCGATGAGCTTTCCGCGGTATGTCTGTCCAGAAGTGATTTCAACGGTGACTTGGTGACCCTAGAGCATAGCGAGTCAGCTGCGACAAGTCTTGTAAGCACAAGGCAGGCCTGCGAGGCGGTTTGCGAGGTGACTTACGGTGGACTCGTTGAGGAGCTTGATGGGGATGCCGATGGTGGAGGTCATGGTCGCGGTATTGTCGGCGCGTAAGTGTGGTCAGGAAGAGCGGAATTGTCTCTTTGTCGAATATGTAGGTGGAGGTATGAGCGGTGTAGTGAAGCAATTGGTGGTCGGCGACCTTGTCGATGTATGAGCGAGCTTTGCGGTTGCGCTGTGTGGCTCCAGCGCTGGCTGGCTGGCTGGCCGGCTGTCAGCCACGAATCGCTCAGCCTGCGCCACAACGAACGCGACTCTATACGGAGGGCCAGCAACGACCGGGAATCTCACTGACGTTGGTTACAAGTAGCCGTTGGGCGAACATCCACTGAACGCCTCATCACCATCTGGAACTCTTACTCGACAGGAGTGGCATCATTAATAATTCGAACTCACCATCTCCGCCAACGCAAACGACTCCTCCTAGCCCATCACCCGGCTGCCTTGACGATCATGTACTATTAATTATTAAACGACGACACATGCCTCTCCTCACCTTCGACAACATGGCAACCCTCGCCTCCGACACTCCACCTATGAGCCCGCCATTCCATCGCCGACGCAAGAGCTGGGCTCGCAAAGTCGAGCGCGTCTGCTGCCAAACCCTCACCTACTTCCCGCTCCTATTTGTCTACGGCCTGACGACATGGAGTGTTTGGGTGGCCATCAATGTCAGCTTCTTCTCGGGAAACACTCCACTGGCATACCTGAAAGCAGGTGCATCAATCCTGCTCTATGCGCTCGCGGACATCAGCTACACAATCGCCGTGTTTACCGATCCGGGATCACCTCTGGACCCAAGGACTGATGCCGCGGGTCGAAGGAAAGGAGGCGGATACGAAGGGTTGCCCACTTATGAAGATGAAGAAGAACCGCGGATACCAGAGGGCATGTCCACCGTGACCGCGAAACAATCGGGCAAGCCGAGATATTGCAAGAAGTGCCGCAGCGTCAAGCCGGATCGTTCGCATCATTGTTCCACATGCGGGAAGTGCGTGTTGAAGATGGACCACCACTGTCCATGGCTTGCGACTTGCGCTGGATTACGAAATTACAAGCCTTTCCTGCTGTTCCTCGTTTATACCTCCATCTTCTGCTGGATGTGCTTTGGCGTGAGTGCCTGGTGGGTGTACATGGAGATCGCCGAACAAGCGCAAATGGAAGAAGGCATGCGTGTCGTCAACACCGTCCTTCTCGCCGTGCTAGGTGGTGTAGTCGGCATCGTCCTGTCCGGCTTCACGGCCTGGCACATCTACCTCACAGCAACCGGCCAGACAACCATCGAAAGCCTCGAGAAGACTCGCTACCTTAGCCCCCTGCGCAAGAACATGGAACACCAACTCCAAGCACACTCAAACCGAAACTACCTCGGCGGAGACACCAACAACACCGACCCTTCAGGCCGCGAAGAGCAGACCCTCACCGAACACCTCAAGGAAATCCACGCCAACGCCCTCCCAGGCGTCCTCCGCCCCGAAGAAGGCGAAGAAGACTCCGCCTCTCCTTCCCCCCAACCGCCCTTCCACCGCTCATCCCCCGCCCAATCACACCTCCGCCAATCCTACGCCTCAATGGAAGCCCAGCGCGAACGCGACCGCTACGCCGCCTACCTCGACGAGCAAGACAGCGAGAAACTGCCCAATGCCTTCGACCTCGGCTGGCGGCGCAACTTGCTGCACGTCTTCGGCGAAAGCCCGCTGCTTTGGTTCCTGCCCATTTGCAACTCGACGGGCGACGGGTGGATGTGGGAAGTTTCTCCGAAGTGGACGTCTGCCAGGAATGAAATCGCGAACCAGCGGTTGCAGTGGGAAGCGCAGCAACAGCAACAGCATCAGCAGCAATCTCAACATACGCCTAGTTTTGAACCGCCGACGAACAGGGATTGGAAGTGGACGCCTGGCGGGTTTGTTGATCGGCCGAGACCCGCGCCACCAAGAGTCAGTGGGCATAATACTGAGGGCATGGGAAGCGAGATGCAGCCTATAGGCAGGAGGAGGGTCAGCGGAGATGCGCACGAGTATGACACGAGTAGCGATGAGGATCGACCCAAGCGAGGAGGCTCGAGAGCTGTGTCGGGCGCCACGGCGTCGACGAGTAACTGGAACGACATCCCGGATGACTTCTTGTCGGCGAAGGGGAAGGGCAATGAGAGGATACGGAGTGCCAGTCGGGGGAGGAGGAAAGGGGATTGATTGGTCTTGTATGATATGATTTGACGCTTTGCAGAGGCTAATTGAAGCTGATGAAACCTATTCTTATCTCTCAGCGGCCTGAGACGACGGTGCCATGCCCATGCTATCACGCTTGATCTCTCATTCATTCCCTTAGAGCTTTGAGCAGCATCGTAGACTCGTAGGCGAGGGTTAGAACGAGTACCAAGGGACACACCCTTGAATGGCGGCAAAAAGGCGATACTCGCATAATCCATCTCGATTGAAACCGCGCTCGAGTCCGACCGGTTGAAGCAAGAGCATCGACTAGCTCAGGCCGTGGACCAACAACACGTGAGTATTCACTGTGGCTTGCAGACACGCTTGTGCTGCTTGAAGTGCGCCTGCTTACAAACCCTGCCACAGTACTTCTTCGTCTTGCACTTGCCACAGCTGAGCAGCGGCTCGCCATCGGGACGGTCTTTGGCGCCGCAACCGCCGCACATACCTGCAGGGTACTCCCTCTTCTCAACTCTGGTGTCGCGGAGCATGCCGAAAGAGGCCCAGACATTGATGAGCCTGCCATTCGGGTAGATGCGATCCTCACGCTCGCGGTCGCCCGGCAGCTCTCCCAGGCCTGCAAACTGGTGCGCAACGCCATCCTTGTACCTGTTCGGTCCGTCGCCCAGCGCGACCTGCAACTGGCCGCGGGCGTCACGTTGGAACTGAGTGGTACGGTACAACTTGATCATCAACTCCTTGTAGTCGCTGGGGATCTTGCAGCCGAGCGACATGGCGCAGGCGCCGAGAAGCACGGAGTCGTACACAGCCCTGTCACGAGCATCCTCACCCATGACCTCGTCGTGGACGCTCAGTCCAGCAGTCTTGAGGTACTGAGACTTCTCGTCCATCGCCGCTTTGTAATGGCCGATGAGCTTCCCCAGGGCACCAGAGTCGAGGTGATCGCGGACCAGGTCGACATCATCGCATTGTCCAGAGAACAAGGAGAGCGTGCAGCGATCCTCTTCTTCACTGGCGCTGGCTGGCTTATCAGTGCCAGCAGGCTTTGTGGCGCCTGCCTGCTTCGACTGAGCCTTCTTCTGCTTAGCCCTCTCCTCGGCTTTGCCCTCTAGCGCTTCAAGACCAGCAGGGTCGTACATGTAGGAGATACTGTCGAAGTCATGGTCCGACTCGAACAGGCCGAGGCCCCAGGCTCCCATGGTGATATTTTGCAAGTGAAGTGGGTTACTGGTTTAGGTTAGTAATGTTGTTGAAACAGAGGATAGAGCGACGTACGAGGAGTGCGTTTGGTTGAAGTTGGTGGGCCGAGTGGTAGAGTCGCTTGTGGTTGTAAATGGTCTTGGGTGAAGAACACTAGTGGTCGTGGTGTGTGGGATGGTTGAGTGTTTTGGAGCGTGTGAGATGAAGTCGCGAGAAGGCTGTGCTTTAGTTGTCAGGCGGCAGCTTTCACTTTGGATGGCAAGAGCGACCGTCGCGACAAAGGTGACTGAGTGACACGAGATCAAACCTCCCACTGCACTGAAGGCTTTCACATAGAGTATCGCAGCTTTTGAATGCATACATTCCATCGCCCTGAATGATAATACTGGCGACGTCCTCACATGTCACCACATCTCCATCACAATCGATGTTTGGTTCTCCCCTCAGGCGCCTCGCCAACCCGCATCATACCGTCTTGCATGATACTAATAACATGCACCCCGTCGGGCGAGAACACGCGACTGTGGAACATGCCTCGCCCAACTGATGCCCTATCGGTACGATCCTCTTTGCAGAACCAGTTGTCCCGGGAGAGCCCAGAACCATATTTGTCAAGCTGCAAGTCCTTCAATGGTGAATGGAAAGTCACAGTATGTGCCAGGCTTCCCATCTGGCTGAAAGAGCCTCCCAGTCCCAAGTGGTTCGCCGCAATAAACAAGCTGTTGCGATCTGAAGCGTACAGGTGCGCGCACATGTGGAGATTGAGATCCGGCGAGAGCTCTCCGATCGGTTTGTAAAAGATCAGTTGCCGGCGATTAAGTGGTTCTCTCTGGTCGTTGTAAACACTCATGTCCACTCTCTTCATGGTCAAGCCGGGAAATTTGTCATTGGGATGTCCATTCCGAAGCAATTCGTGATAGCTGGGCACGTCCATCCCCGGCGCTTCGGGAAAGTCCTCTGCCCTCTTGCCATTCAACACGGAGTCGTACTTTGTCCATAAATCCATGGGCTCTTGGACGTCTAAATCGCTTGTTTCATCCGTTTTGAATGAGCAGGTACACGTGAAGCAAGCCCCCTTGCCGCTCGCTTGAGTAACGTTGACGATGCGAGTGCAGTAACTGCGACCATCGCGTATGTTATGGACCTTATAAACGAAAGGTAAATCGAGCAATCCTGGAAGAAGAAACCACCCTGTCACATTGTGCAAGACAAAACCGGCAGGGATAGTCTGGGCCGCGGCCCATGCTGCTTGGGCAAAGACATGACCGCCATAAGCTCTTCCCATCGACTGAACAGTACTGCCTCCTGGGCAGAAAGGTTGTGCGATCGAGCGGTATGTTACGTCGTTGATAGTTTCTAGCCTCATCAGATCGACAAAAGGCAGGTATTTATTTCCTGCTGCTGGGTTAGACATGATCGTAAATGAGAAGAAATATGTATCTTCGTATAGATTGCTTCAAGAATGACAGATATGTAGTAATTGTTCATGTGTTACAGGGCTGTTGCAATGTTGACCTCAGCTCTACAGATCCTCAGCCGAGGTCTAGCCTGTTGCCAAATTGTCATGTCGATCAACCGAGACTCGTCCTTGCCTGCCCCGATCTCACCCCTGAGACGACTACATTGACATCAATATCGCGTCGATTCCATCGTTATGGCTATCTGCTTATTTTGCAGGCAACGGATTTTGTGCAAGCGGCAGCAAGCTCAGGTCTACATAAGCCCGATTGTTGGACAAGTATCGTTATCACGTTTCACCGTCACGCGTGTCTATGCCAAACCGGTTGTCTTGTACCATCATAATGCATGGTTTGCGCTTCTAAATTCGAGTTGGAGCACGACAGTGGTGCTAGATAGTATGGTTGAGGTAAGTGTCTTTGATGGACTTATGTGCTCAGCAGCCAATTCTGCAATGCCATCTGCGAGTCTGAACGAATTCGCAATAGAAGAAATAATATAGTTGATACCGGCACGCCAAAACCTTTCTAACATGCTGGCAAACTACTGGAGAGCAAAAGACTGCCCAAGAGCAAAGAGAGCGACCGTCTTTAAAGTCTCGCGATTATCCTTCTTTGCCACTCTGTTCCCGTTCTGGTGGTAGACTTCATGACAGCCACCGTCTGCCTCATGGCATCGTGGTTTCGCTCGTGACGACTTGACAGCTATAGATGCAGAAGTCGAGTCAGCCTATCTCGTCGTTACCCATCTCCGAGGCTCATCATGGAGCCTGAGCGCTTGCTTGCTCGATCCGAGACGGCGGCGCACTCTACGACCCACGAAAGAGTCTGAGGAACGTCAAAGACTGGTATGGTCGAGCTAGACACATCTGAACGGTTGGTAAACATCTGATTGCATCTATCTTGGCAGTGGTGTACGCTCACATCCCATGGTGGTACGCGAACGGTTGCGTACATACCCACGACGAGTCGCTGAACACAGGCAGTCTTCTAGGCCTCAAGTCACATGCCAGAGGAATTGGGGGCACTCCCTCGTCGCCGGAGACGTCAGAGGCGCAAGGGATGATTGGTGCTACAAGGAGAGCATGCACGTCGTACGAACCTGTGGCCCGAGCGCATCATTCCTGTCTTCACTGGGACGACCGGACGCTTTGTTACCACAACCACCTCCACACGCAGCTTCTCAGATGACACTTTCTTCTTTGTAGTACGCTCGTCACTGCGTTTTAACACTTCCGCACATCGCCAAAATAACCTCACCTGCAATCCAACGCATACCAACAAGGCATGACCTCACTCCAAGTACCCGCCAGACCGGCGGAAGAGTCGCTCCAGAACAATACACAATTCAATGAAGAATTCGAGCAAATAGAGGCGCCAGTGACATTCAAGGTATGGTATATGAGTCGTGCAGGGAGAAGTCAGCTGATCATCCATACGTAGGCAGGACTGATGTGCGCTTTCGCCGCCTTTGCCGGCATGCTCTTCGGCTACGATTCTGGGTACATCAGCTCAGTCCTGGGAATGACGCAGTTCAAGCTTGACTACGGACACGAAGTGACTCGCGCAGACCAGAACGCTGTCCCCCAGCCTGGCAATCCGGATGTCTACATCGATTACGCAACATGGCAGAAGTCCCTCATCGTTTCCATCTTGTCCGCAGGCACTTTCTTCGGTGCGCTGGTATCCGGCTCTCTCGCCGATCGCTTTGGACGTCGCACAACCATCATCGCAGGCTGTATCATCTTCATAGCCGGTGTCGTTATACAAGTGGGCGCCACTTACGTCGAGGCCTTCGTCGTTGGCAGGCTGGTCGCAGGCTTCGGCGTTGGTTTCGTCTCCGCGATCAACATTCTCTACATGTCGGAGATTGCTCCTCGCAGGATCCGTGGCGCAATCGTCTCATGCTACCAATTTGCAGTGACGCTTGGGATCATGCTTGCTTCCTGTGTCGGCTATGCTACCCAGGATCGCTCGGACTCCGGCGCCTATCGCATTCCGATATCTATCCAATTCCTGTGGGCGGTCGTCCTGGCAACTGGTCTCTTCTTCCTCCCCGAGTCACCTCGCTACTTTGTCAAAAAGGGTGATTTGGACCGTGCTGCGGATGCACTTGCAAGAGTCCGTGGCCAATCGAAAGACAACGAGTACATCCTCGATGAGCTGGCAGAGATTCAGGCGAACTACGAGTATGAGAAGGACATTGGTGAAGAGGGATGGCGAGGCTGCTTTGCAGGCGGCTGGAGGCGCAATTCCAATCTGCGCAAGATCTTGATCGGTACGATGCTGCAGTTTTGGCAGCAGTGGACAGGCATCAACTTCATTTTCTGTTAGTGATTGCGAAACATGCATCGTCCGAGCGCATGAGCTAACCTTTGGGATTAGACTACAACACCACGTTCTTCCAGACAGTCGGCTTGCAGAACCCGTTCCTGATCTCCATGATCACAACAATCGTCAACGTATGCTCGACGCCCATCTCATTCTACACTATTGAGAAGTTCGGTCGTCGTCCCTTGCTCATTTGGGGAGCTGTCGGCATGACGGTCAGCGAAATTGTAATTGCCATTGTCGGTACCGTGTCAGAGAACTCCAAAGCAGCAAGCTACGTCTTGATCGTCTTCGTGTGTTTGTTCATCTTCTTCTTTGCATCGTAAGTTCGCATTCTGGAAGGGTTCTCTTGTCGCACCCGCTAACAGCGTTCCAGCACATGGGGTCCCGCAGGCTGGGTCATCATCGGAGAGATCTTCCAGCTACCCATCCGCTCTAAGGGTGTTGCCATCTCTACCGCTGCCAACTGGTTCTGGAACTGTATCATTGGTAAGAAAAGTCTGCAACACCCGGTTGTGCTTCGCTAATGTCGACTACAGGTGTCATCGTTCCCTATATGGTCGATCCAGCCTATGGTAACCTCGGACCGAAGGTGTTCTTCATCTGGGGTGGACTCTGCGCCTGCAGTATCTTCTGGGCGTACTTCTTCGTGCCGGAGACACGAGGCTTGACTCTCGAACAGGTCGACAAGATGATGGGTAAGTGCAAGAGCGCAGATTCTAGAATCTAATTGAAACATATACTAATCCATGCTTCGCTGTACAGAAGAAGTGACCGCGCGCAAGAGCGGCGCATGGAAACCCCACGACAATTTCACGCGCGCGACTGCCCGGAAGAGCGAGCTGATCGAACCTATCGTATCTGAGAAGCAGGCAAAATGAGATTTCCCCTTACTTCGTGTCTTGCACACTATTCAAGAAAAGAGAGGGGCTATCTCGAGCACGGTGTATTCGCTCTGGATGTAATACCTTCAGGCATTGTCATGGCGTTCTTGTTGGGCACGTTTGGGACTAGTAATCACAGCAACTTTTCCCGAAGCATTAATACCAAACTAATATTGATAACCTATCTCACAGCACCACATGCTCAGATCATATGGATATCGGACAGTCAGGGTACACGGGTCATTAAGATGCCCACAAGGCACCTCGAGATATAAGCCAAGAGCCCAAGCAACGACTCATGAAGCCCTTGGTGCAGCACTTTCCACGTACTCTCCTGCCGCGCGGGATCCCATGGACATAGTCGAGCAAGAAAATGTTGCCATGGTTGTACACTAAATATTTCACACGACCGGGGCCGCAAGCAATGGCCACGCTCGACATTGGTCCCACCCATTGTTGCCACGAACGGCCGAGAATTAACCCCAAGATTGGGCATCACCTGGATCCCCTCGCCGCTTTACAGCCACCTCCTTTCCACGGAAGGCGTCGGCGTAGCAAGAGCGACAGCCGTGACCTGGTATTCGGTGTATTCACGACAGCCTGCATCCTTCCACTCCTGATCCAAATTCCGGATCTCCGTCGGCAGCGGCAACATGGGCGTATACTCTCCCTGGACCGTAGAGCACGCTCCGTCGAAACGGCATCTACGTTGGCCTTTGAAAGCATCGACAGGAACGCTGTTGAAGTCCGCAAAGTTGAACTTATACTGATCGTTGCTTCCCCAGCGAACACTGGAGAAGCTCTCGGCGGTCAGTGGCACGACGATGTCTTCGTAGCCTCTAGTGCCGCATCTGGTTCTCCTGTGGCGCTCGCCGTGCAGCTGGGCGAATGCATTGGGCATTGAGATGTAGGGTGTAGGACTGGTGAAGGTGTGATCGTCGACTACGGCAGTATCCGGTTGAGGAGGGCTTGTCGGCTCCGCGAAGATAGTAGAGCCATCCTGCGAGCAGAAGTCGCCGGAGGTCGTGGTGATCGGCCAATAGTAGACCTTGACTTGTACGCCTCCATAAATGAAGCAATAGCCAGGAATTCCTGCTGTGCAAGGGGTGTAAACGTCCAAGTCGGATGGAAGCGCCGAGGCAGCGACCGTGCAGGTCGGGGTCGGCTCAGTGTAGTCGGAGTAGATTGTCGTGGTCAACGGAGGGTCATAGGTCTTCGTCGTCCTGGCCAGACTCGAGAGCACTCTCGGATAACCGTCACACAGGGTAGTCACAGGTTCATCTGCGTCGCTTTTCTGGTAATTGTACGCAGATGAAGTGATCACTTTGACGGTGTAGAGCTCCTCATAAGCAAAACTGGATGAGCTGTATGCTTGGAGAGATGCTATGCACTCGGCATCTCCATCTCGAGGTTCCAGCGCAGGCAAAGCTGTTGCCAGCAGGAAGGACGGTGCTGCGGAAAGCAGATGTTTGAACTTGAACATGATGGTGATTTTGTGGCAGGTGGCTACGGAATTCTGTCGGGATAGCTAATACTGCCGGCCTGGGACACGTGAATTTATATTCGTTGATTCTGTGGGCCAAAAAGCCTGGCTGTTCCCCCGGGTTGCATGAACAGCTTGGTTCGGCTTAATACGAGCACCTGCATGCAGTCTAATACGTTCAGCTCCGAGAAGACATTGCGTTATACCGAAGGTCAACCCTGGTGCCATTCCTAAAAACGGTGGTCCCTAAAAGGTCATATGCCGTGCTGTATTTGCTAGTCGGTTTTCATTACTTCATGTTGTGCTTCAGGAACGTCTGACTGCATGCATTATGCGTTGGTGAGATGCAGCTCTAGTGTGAGTACATTTGCATGCGGCTCCTAGTCTGGCTCGATCCAGCCGCACGGCAGATGGTCTCCATCGATGCGTTCGTACGCCAAGGGCAAATTTGAGGCCGACAGACGATGATCGCAGCGACGGGAAAATTTGCATGACTGTGAATTCCAAGCAGGAGGCTGGTGTCCTGTAGTATTCAGATTCTTTCGTAGCCGATTTGGTGGTGTCACCAAAGGTAGATTGAAGAGGTCGGCAAGAAGAAGTGGAGGGCGGGAAAGCTTCTGCGAAGATCTGCGAAACTCGGCAGGAACGCCCAACTTTGGCTTGGGGCTTCTCGTATCCATTAATTAACCAACAACCTTCTAGCACCAATATGGATATCTACTGCGACATGCCGGCATGATGCGTCCGCAAGACCAGAAGTGTCGCGTTGCCAAGAAGAAAACATTCACAGGATGCTGGAGTTGTCGAGCCTCGAAGGTGAAGTGTGATCTTACCCGTCCGGAATGTCTTCGCTGCACCCGTACGCCTGGCAAGAAATGCAAAGGATACGGTGTTTCATTGACATGGGTCGAGGCATCTTCAGCCCATCAGCTGCCTACAGCTATCAAGCGGCAGGCGATGAGTATTGCCCCGGTCGTCTACTCGAGGATTCTAAATGCATCGGAAGTCGATGCTGCTGCCGCTTGGTTGGAGACATGTGAGCCGGAATCGCAATCTGGCACCACGCTTTTTGGTCCATTCGGCGTTTTCCCTGTATCTTCCAACATCCCCAACGACCAAGTCGCGCAGGTCCGCAGACATAGCACTACTCCTCTTGAAGACCTGGGCTTGTCAAGCTTCGTGGCCGAGGAACAGCCTCGTGGGCCTTCAATGCCAACGCTGGAGGTCTCACAAAAGCTCCCGCGTCACTCAATCACACATAACCATACATCGGCAGAGACGACGGGCCCTCCCGATGGTATGAAGGTCCCTGTGTCTGTCCCAGTTATCTGCGGAGCTTTGCAGGCTAGTGATGCAAGCTTTCCAAATGCCATTCCACCACACTTTCGTCCAACAGCGCGAGGCAACCCTTTGGCCCAGCTTTTACTTCGTCACTATACTGACCATATCGCAACATTATTGCAACCTATATCGCGACCCAACAACACATACAAATCCATCCATGCACCAGTAGCACTCAAAGCTTTGGATGCGCTCTGTAGTATTGCTGGAGATCCGCATTCGAGCGTCGCAGCTAGCAGAATCGCAGTGCTCTTTTCATTGCTTGCCACCTCAGCCGTGCACATGAGTTCGGCGAAAGGTATTAGTTCGAAAGACCTGTTCCATCAACTGCGCCACGAAGCCTACTCGAATCTCTCAATGGCGTTGGAGGATGCACCTACTTGGAGTATCGGTGTCAACGTCCTTCATGACGAAGCCACAATGCACAATCTTGAGAACACAATGTCTGCTAGTCTGACTCTTGTAACATTGGATGTCAGTAGTCTTAATCTTCCATTGACAGGTCAACGCAGATAACTAACCATCTCTAGGTAATGCACGGCGATATGGACCAATTTTGGGCTCACCTCAATGCATCAATGCGGATTTGTGATCTTCTGCGGCCATTCGCATGGGACAGACCTCGCAGCCGGAGTATGAACAATATCTGTAACTTCTTGCATGTGATCAGCGAATCCACCAACTGGAGTCTTGTCCCGGTGCCCTGGGAAGAAAGCTCGACTACGACTTTGGCTGCAATGCCATTGTTCTACGAGGACGGTACTCTCGAGACCACCTACGGTATCACGGCCGGTCTTGCCGGGCTTATATCCCGCATAACCAGGCTCGCGCAGACGACACGTTACTATAGCATGAACTCCGTCAGTCCGCCTCCGGAGTTGCAAATCGCTCGTGAACACCTAGCCGTTGCGGTCAAATCACTACCTACAGTTCAAGAGGCTGCAAGTATACCACAAGACTGTGATGAGCATGTTAGGACCCTCTTGGCAGAGCATATCGATACTTTTGCTCTGGGCATCAAAGTCTACTTCCATACCTCCCTGGGCTCATGCAGCCAAGTGCGACCGGACGACCTTGTACAAGAAATCGGTTCTAAGTTGAACACGATAGAAGAACAGAAGAAGTCGACAGAAAGGCGATATGCAAGGACTGCTACAATTATGTGGCCTGGGTTCATTGCCGCCTGCGAAGCTCGACGAGATCATCGCGAGCTGTGGCGCCGCTGGTGGTCAGACATGGCTAGCTATGGCATCGGCAACATAGCAGTCCTATGGGACATTGTTCAGGAAGCTTGGTTGCTGAGAGATGCAGGTTCAGATATCTCCCCAGCGTGGCTGCCAGTCTTGAGAGCAAAAGGAAAGTTCATATTGGCTGTTTGATCACCGACTTGATCGAAATTGAAAACCGGGTCTGCCTGGCTACAAATCTTAGCCTTCGATCAATACTGCCATACGCTTGATACCATCGACAAGTCGACTTTCATGCTCGTATGCAAAACACAGCCGCGCAAAGTCGTCACCGGAAGCAGTGTGTTCGTCACCATGAACTGCAAAAAGCTTGCCACACGCCAGCAACAGACCGTGCTCACGCTCTGCTCTGTCGCAAAGCGACTTCGAATCTATGTGAGCCGGTAGCTTTAGGGAGATGAAATAGCCGCCGGTCACCTCG
Organism: Cladosporium sp. BSL10; assembly: GCA_001553865.1. Taxonomy (NCBI): domain Eukaryota; kingdom Fungi; phylum Ascomycota; class Dothideomycetes; order Cladosporiales; family Cladosporiaceae; genus Cladosporium; species Cladosporium sp. BSL10. Next base: position 170,422 of record LJJI01000115.1, read on the forward strand.
TTGAGAGCTCCTCCGACCTGGATGCCGTGCGGTACCAGGAAGTTTCCGATGGCACCCAGTACCGACTGCGAGTTCCTCTGGAGTGCTGGTTTCAGGACTTCGTCAATGTGCTTGTCCAAATGGCCGGATGCAATTGCTTCGGCGGCAAGCCAAGAGGACAGCTGACTCGGGGGACCTCCGCTCGTGCTAGATCCGCAGAGAGACAAGCCATATATGAACGCCGCGGTTCCCTCTGCCCAGCCAGTGCGTAGGCCAGGACCAAGCAATTTTGAGAACGATCCGTTACTAACTGTATTACCAAAGGGCGTTGACGGTCTCCCGTCGAGTCCAGCATCAATGTCGACCAGGCGAGGGGGGGATGGTATTGTGCCCCAATTCAAGAAATCGTACACATCGTCGGATATGATCAGGGCATTGTATCGTCTGGCGAGGCGCACCAGCTGCTCGCGGCAGGTCATTGTCATCGTCATCCAGGTTGGATTCGAGAAGGTCGGAATACAGGAGATCACACTACTGTAGCACTTCCGATGATGACGAGCGGTTTTTGGGACCTGACATATCCATCCAATCAGCGTTGCTCCTCGTATGAGCGTACAGAGACGTACCGATTTCGATATCGTGCGCTCGAGATCCGCGCGCATCTTGGTTTCGAGCAGAGCTAGGTCCACACCTTGATCGTCCTCTGGGATGGCTTTCAGCCGACCATTGAATCCATGGTCTTCGAATATATCACAGACAAGGTGATATGTCGGCGCCACAAGGTAGATGCTCTGAGTATGCTCCACACTTGTGTAGCATTGTAAGATGCAAGAGATGTTCTGGCTTGCGCCTCCTGTCACTGCGATTCGCTCGCCGTCAGGATACAGAGTCGTGTACCGGCGACACAACCATTTGGCGATTGTCCTACGTACGTAGTCATTGCCGGCGCCAGGTCCATAATCGAGGCATCTGGCCAATGCGTTTTGATCGCGCATGATGGTGTTGAGAGAAGTGGTCAGAATATCCACAGGAAGAAACCCAGGCGCTGGAGAGCCTTTACGGAGGTCTATCACATCTGTGAGCAGCTCCATTGGGATTAGTTGTTGCGGACAATCGTGGTTTCGTTGCTCTGTTCCCAGTCTTGATGGCCATCGAAAGAGCCAGATACGATACCAAAGCACTACATAACCATCAGCAATATCTGCAGGAGACTCCGAGGATCGGATCGATTCAGCTGAGACTGCTTAGCGATCTGGAGCGGCCGAAGGTTTTGTAATGTTCCTGTGCAACATTTGCATCCGACACTCCGTCATAGTCGAGATGTTCTTGGCAAACTTCGCGAGGCAGGAGTCAGCGAACAAAGCGGGCCTCCGCTGGAATGGTTGGGCTTGATTGGCTGACTTAATTGGAGGTTCCCTGACAGATCTTAGGGCTTGCATTTTCTCAAGTATAGGTTCCACACAATGAAAGGAGAACACAGTCCTGATGCGCCGAGAAAATACGCCATGTTCGCGATTAATCCGTATCACCTCGACCTGCACCTGGCGAAGTCTTCTGATCTGACGAGGGGTTTTACGTCAACGACGTCCGATCTCGGGGGATTCGCAGTCGAATGACAGTGTCAAAAGAACATAAAAAGTTACAATAGCTGCAGCCTTCCCTGCCAGCTTGTCCGCTGCCTACCTGATATAAGTTCTTCTGAGCTCCAGATTTTCTCACACAATATGGCGCCCCTCCCACCGTTTGAGGTCGAAAAGGTTGGTCAATCTCAAAGAGGGTTCGCATCATCGATAGCGATAGAGCGTCCTAGCTGACTTGGCCTTTGGTGTAGTGGATGGATGCTTACGAAACCTCGGCGACATACCAATTGGCAGAGACCTGTTGTTCGAGTATCTCCGTGGCAGAACTCATACAGTTATCTGCAGACAACGCTACCACAGCAAACGACATCTTCGACGTCAACAAGAAACAGACTTACGGCGAGATCCATGGACTTATTCCGCTTCGCAAGAACATTGCCGAAATCTATGCAGCTGAGTCTACAGAAACTATTGGGCCACAAGACGTCTTGATCACCCCCGGGGCTATCGCTGCCAACACGATCGCTGCCTTGGCTCTTGTGACCAAGGGCGACCACGTCATATGCCAGTTTCCAACATACCAACAACTCTACAGTGTTCCGCAATTCGCAGGTGCTGAGGTAGACTTCTTGGGGTGCAAGGAGACCAATGGCTGGCTGCCAAACTTGGACGATCTTCTTGCAAAGATCACACCTAAGACCAAGCTCATCGTCCTCAAGTAGGTTCTCACGAGGTACGAGATAGAGTGGGACATATGCTGACTGACATCTGCGCAGCAATCCACAAAACCCAACTGGCAGCGTGCTCTCAAAGTCCTTCCTTCAGCGCATCATCGACATTGCGAAGCCGAGAAATATCATCGTACACTGCGACGAGGTATATCGCCCACTCTTTCACGGGCTATCAGACGAGGAATACCCTCCCTCGATCCTTTCTTTTGGATACCACAACGTACTGGCAACTAGCAGCTTGTCCAAAGCCTACAGTCTCGCTGGTATCAGGGTTGGTTGGATCGCCAGCCGCAACCCTGACATCATCGAGCGCTGCTCGACTGTCAGAGACTATACGACAATCGCGGTCAGCCACCTCGACCAATGCGTAGCCGCATATGCTCTTGGCTCGCCAACAAGGCCACACCTGATTGCGCGCAATCTGCGCTTAGCGCAGACCAATGCCGAGATGTTAGACGCTTTCGTCAAAGAGCACAACGATCATCTGACATGGACAACACCTCTCGCAGGGACAACAGCTTTGATAAAAGTGACTAGAGACGACAAGCTAGTTCAGGCCGAGGAGTTCTGCAAGATGCTGCAAAAGAAAACAGGCGTGATGCTTTTGCCAGCCGACAAAGGCTTCGGTCCTCAGTTCAAGGGCTTTGTTAGAATCGGCTACGTCAACGACACCGATGTGATGAGTCGGGGTTTACGGGAATGGGGAAGATTTCTCGAGACTGGGTTTTCTGAAGTACCTTTACACTCTTGATTCTGGTTTCCATCACTGAGCGAGTAACCATAAACCCTAAAACGGTGAGCAACCCTAAGATCTAGATGGATATACAATGTTCACATGTTCCTACATTCCACTTAGACACTAGACGTTTACGACACCAATTCATATTTTCCTTTCCATCCCATCTGTACACTTTCTCGTTGCTTGTATGCGACGCTTCCCAAACAAGCAAATGGCCTTCAAACGTACAAAACCGGAGTAGTGGTTCTCCCCGGCCGGCTAAAATCCACCGCATCGGAAGATCCTCTTGTGGATTCGAGAGCACAACACTGCTCCACATGCAAAACTCCGTAAGACAGGTGATAGGTCAAATACCTCCGTACATGCTCACGAACGCATCGCTGGTGATGATCGACAGTCAACATACATATCTCTACTGCATGCGAGTATGTGTGCGTTGTTCGTGGTTCGCATATGTGCAGAGAGCTCACAGCATACCTCATATGCAAGTTCGCGTACAGCTCCAGCTTGGCCTTCTACTGGTAGGTTGTCAGCGTCCAGTGGTGAATAACGAGATTCCATTATTGAAAATTGGCGGTCTAAATGCTAGCTGCATATGTGTCGCAGTAGCATCAGCTGAGTTCCGGCCATCTCAAAGGCGCTTGTTCAGCGTGGCTGACAGCAGTTTGTATGGCGTTGCGTCCTCAGCTGTGGATGGCGTTCGCGGAGCTGTCAGAATCGTCCATGTCGAGGCGCTGCACAACAAATCGTACGTAACGGTCAGCAATGCCCCTACACGACCTCATAAGTTCACCAAACCAGCGGCGCCGGTTTCCCAAGCAATTGGTGCGATCGCAAAATTGCAATCACACCTGTCAAGCGCCTGCATCAGGGCAAGATGATGAATCCACAAAAGTCGAATCCACATTCCGAGCTGTCGTGGCTTGTGCTGATCGACGTCTAGGGTTCTGTATTTTCTCGATCGGGCTAGGCGGGCGCAGATCTACGCGAACGTCACGCATCGGGCCAGAGTGCCCCGGGAAATCTTACTGCGATCTACAAAGTACATCGGAGCTATGTTGAAGTCGATGCATTGGGGTTCTGGAATGCTGTAGCTGTCTAAGGTGCAGAATTCGAAGGACAAAGGTGTCTGACAATGGATCTTCCAGTGCCAATGACTTCTCGGGAGAAGGCAGTTTGAAGGTCACAAGTATGCAGAAGCCGTGCTATGGATGCAACATATGGGTATCGAGACAGCTGCCGGTGCATTGCTAATGCCGTCTAGCAACCGATAGTCGCAACGCTCGTACATTGGTAGCGTGATGCTCATGCCCACGTACGAATGTGTTGTGCCAGCTAAGATTCTGTTGTGATGACGCCCTGCATTAGAAATACAGTATATCACCAAGCTGCCCGCTCCTTCGCGCCTGCGATCCAGCTCGTGGTTGTCGGCACATTGGGATTGTTCGCACAGCGTACTCTTGAAACAAACCAGGATGCCTCCCAACGATCTCGAGGCTGGAATGTCTAATGGCAATGGCCCAAGATCTTTCAAGCATCAAGAAGCGGGTTTGCCTCCCCCAGCAAGCTCTTCTAGACATGCGTCTTCCGTATCTTCAGTCCAGCCACATGCAGATGATCCCTCGAGGGAAGCCGAACTGAAAGATGTCTGGAACAAGTGGAGGGGACGGCCTGCAAAGAAGGCACCCTACGCCCAACCACCACAAAAAGGCGAGCGTCATGAGTTAGAGACCTTCCAAAACCTCGTCGGCATCCACTTCCTGAGACCCGGCGGTGGTCTACTATACCCCGAAGACCAAGGCGCAAAGCCCGCGAGCCCTCTACACGACATCTTCATGCCCACCAAAGCAGCCGCCAAACGATGGCGCAACCGCGGCCTCTACGACCGAACCCTCAGCCAAGACTTGAAGAATCGCGTCTTGTACGGAATGTCAAACTACATCATCACCTTCCTCTACCTCCTGCAGATCCTCATCGCAGCAGCTCTGACAGGTCTTTCCGCCTACCAGCAGAGTTCGAGCGTCGCTCTCACCACGCTCGGTGCCATCAACACAGTCCTCGCCGGTGTCCTGGCGTGGCTCAACGGCCAAGGAATGCCCGTTCGCTTCCGCCGTGCCAGAGACCAGTACCGCGAAGTCGTCCGGGCAATCGAAGACACAGAGAGGACATTCGCCGAGATCGACTACGTCGACTGGCCGCCGGGAACCAGACCAAACCCGTACGCCGAGCGCGACAGGCTGGAGCAGATGTACGACGAAGCGCGACAAGACCAGGAGCGCAACTACCCAGACATCCAAGAGGGCCCGAACAAACACCAGATGGAAGGCGAAGCCCGCCAGCTACGTGAGACGATCAGCGAAGAGAAATCCAAGAAAGGAGAGTTCTCGAAGTTGCTCGAGAAGACCAAAGAGGACCACAAGCAGCAACTGGCAACGCTGCAGAAGCAGTTCACCGAAAAACTCCAAGAGGCAGTCGCAGAGCAGGAGGGACGGATACGAACGGAAGTCGAGCTCAAACACCTCAAGAAACAGGCAGAAGAACAGGCGCGGAACTGCACATGCAGCAAGCATGCGAGTGGTGTTCCTGCGGCCCCTCCACCAACCGCAGGAGACAACGCGAGAAGTGGCGAACCGCAACCAGAACCTGATGAGAGACCGCGTGAAGTGCCGCCTACCAGTCCTCGCCAGTCACGTGCTAGGTCCCCTGTAAGATCGCCCATCCGATCGCCTGCCAACGCGCCTAACGAGTCGCCTGCTAGATCGCCCGCCAGGCCTCCTCCTAGAATGCCCAGCAATGCGCCCGCAAGGTCTCCTGCTAGGTCGCCAGTCCGGTCGCTTCCTGTATCGCCCGCGAGGTCAAGAGCACGATCCCCGAGCAGGCCAAGAGCTATTTCGCCAGTGAGATCACCTTCTAGATCCCCAAGTCGGTCGCCGTCGAGCTCGCGTTCAAGGCCTTCGGAAGACGCGCCGTCCGGACCCAATGACAAGCCAAGGAAACGAGGTCCTTCAGGTCTATTCACCAACATCTAAGGATTGCTGAGCGGCTTGCGTGCATGAGGTGACAGATTTTACTCCAATCTGACTGTTGAAGCTGGGAATGGTGAAGATGAGTTGTTTTCGTATATCGTTTAATGTATACTTCACTGTGCTTTCGATTAATCGGTCCTGTTGACCAACCGTGACCTTGCGCTTCGTCGCAGGTGTGAACGCCAGATCTGTTGTACAATCGCACTCAATCCACTCAGTATATTCCACCCCGATCAGCCCATAAACAATCCTACGTCTTTTTCCTCTTGCTCCGCCTCGCGCCTTCCACTTGCGCGCTCTCGTCTTGAACCCCACGCTTGCCTTTTGTCTGTGGTTTCTTCTCACCATCCACCCTCACGCCCTCCCCGTTCTCGCTCTTCGAACGCTTCTTCGCCGGTTTCTGCGCCAGAAGCTTCCGTCTCGCCTCGGCAGCTTCCTTCTCCGCGCCCGGCTCTGCTTCAAGAATATGTGAGCCCTGGCTGTCGCGCTTGCGCTTCTTTGCTTGCTTCTTGGCTTTCTTCTGCTCTTCTTTTGCGCGGAGACGAGCTTCTACCTCGGCGCTGACGTCTTCGTACTGTGCTTGGATGATGGTAGTGCTGGGCTGAGGTGGTTGGACGGCAGCCGGAGGAGGAGGCATTGTTGCTGCTGCTGCTTGTTGCTGCTCTTGTTGTTCGCGATGCGCTTGGATGCGCTGCTTTCGTTCTTTGCGGATTTGCTTTGGTTTTAGGCGTTGTACTGTGTTGACTGCGGACTGCTCTTGCATTTGACTGGTCGCTTTCTCGGCTGCTGGTGTGCTCGATGCTTCGCTTGTAGTCGTGCGCTGCTTCTTGACTGGCCGCTGCAAATCCTGCTGCGATGGACTGGTCTCTGATGGCGCAGCACGTTTGCTTGACGCGACTGTGGCCGGTGTCTGCTTGTTCTTGTTCGGTGTGGTGACCTTGGAAGGCGCGCTCGACTCGCTCTCACTGCCACTATCGGCCTTGCCTCTCGCCTTCGCGTTCTCGGCGTCTTGCTCGAATGCCACCGTCCTTGCTGCTTCGGCTGTGTACAGCAGCTTCTGGAAGCCGACATAGCTATCCTCGGCTTCCCTTCCAGATGCTGGGTCGGGGCCGGTCAATTCGCATAGCTGCTCGAAGATGCGCACGTAGGATTCCGTGGTGACCTTCCAGGCGGTGACGAGCGCGTCCCTGTAGTCGTTGCGGAGCACACCATTGTTTTCGATGTGTTCTTGTGGGACCTTGACGTGGATGTGCTGGACGGTGTCTTTTGCGCCGGTGAGATGTTCCTTTTGCTCGTCCAGTCTTGAGATTGCACCGCGAAGGACGTCGAAGAGTGGTTGTGAGGCGGCGTAGGCGGCTGTCTCTTGGGTGTCTGGGCGACTGGTGCTCGAGGCGAGCATGTCCGGTAACATGTTTGCAGTACGGAACGGGAGAGAGGTCGGACTGGAAGAAGGCATGTTGGGCGAGCTTGTCGCAAGAGCGTCAAAGTATATGTAGCTTCGAACCCCTAACCCTAATTTAATGGTTGGTCAAGACCGTTTTGCAGCGATGTAATGCCATCACTGATTAAGGAAAAGGAAATAGATGTCGTTGATAAGGGATAATCTGTGTGCCTTTCACACAACACGTCGCGTTCACTACAAAAAGCATTCCTTCAATCCCATTCAAACTTCCTTCACTGTTCAAGCGTGACGTAGCTCTCCAGAGCTGCCCCGCTGAAACAAGGCGGGTGAGCAGGCTGGCATCAATCTTGAAACAAGCTCCAAGGGCTCCCACTCCTTCAACAAGGTACTGCTGATGCCGATCTCCGTTCGCTGCTCTTCCTAGCAACAACTTTCCTCATATCAACTCCCCCCAAAGATAGCAAGCCTCAGCATGGCCTCCACGGACAGCGAGAGCCCGCTCATCACTGCTCTGCCCCCGCAGACAGACTACATCAGCTACCTTACCATTGTTGAACACTACTTGAACGAGACCACTTTGCCTATCCTGCACAACGTCTTGCAAGATGAGAAACTTACCACGAACATCGGCTGGGATCTGGTCCATCTTCTTGTTCCACTGCTCCCGCAATCCACGCAATGCCTCCAGGACATCGCCCGCCTGGGCAACCCACGTGAGGTCATCCTCAAGGTCACCGAGTCCCTACGTCTGATCGACTACGAAGCACTTGACGAACCCGAAGACGACGACGATGATACTGCTGCAGGTGCTTCCAGCCATCCTCACAAGACAGCGCCAACAGCTGAAGGCAAAGCCGAGGTCGGCAGTTCGCAGGCTGCTGAGCTACCGCCACCTTTGCCACTTCCAGTCGACCAATTCACAGCTTTACTCTCCATGCTGGCGACTTTACACCAAAGAATCAAGACAAAGTACCCTTCACGATTCTTGAGCACTACGCTGCAAGCCATCTTAGCAAGCTTCTCAGGCGCCGTCAGCCACAGAGAAGAGATGGTGCTCTCCATCGTGCAAACCATCAAAACTATCACTGGCATCAAGCGACCAGCGCTCCCTTCGCGCAAAAGTAGCGGCCTGTTGCGCAGTATGAGTATCACTGACGACCCAAGGCTTGTCGCTCCATCAGAAGGCGCCGATCCTGAGGCTTCTTTCGTTCAAGACACCAGCGCAGAAGAGACCAGCATGCAAAACAGACTGTACCAGTCCTTCATCACCCACGTATTCGAGGAATACCTCCTGAGTCTCCCACCTGCCGACGAGGTCCCTGGTCTGGCATGGAGCTCGCGACTGTTGGAGAAGCTCAACCCGGACCGCATCATCCCAAACAAAGCCAGTATCACGGAGCGTTTCGCCACCGAGCAGCGTCTTGCTCGTCGTGTCGACGCAGTCGGTCAGCTGGTATCTCTTGCAGAGGATCTGTTCATCAGGGACGCAGATCTCATCGCCGCTGCATTGACGGTCGAGTCTGTTCCCTCGAACCTCGGCACGGAGGACGAGCCTCCAGCTTCTGCCGCTGACATTCCTCTATCGCGCATCGGCTCTCTCCTCTTACACACAGCACGTCAGTCATCCGTGTATCTGCACGGCTCGCGACCCAAGGAGACTCCTGAACCTTTCGCCATCTTCCCCGACCACCATGAAATTCTCAAACACTGCCTATCCTCCCCAGCTTCAGGAACGGGAACATTAGGCACCGAGCCTTATGCTTTGATCGATGGCGCACTTGCGCTTGGCATGATCTGTCTCGAGCAAGACAGCATCGGCGAACCGCAGTCAGACGAGGACTTCAACACATACCTTCAGCTCATCTCTCTGCTGTCGTCAAATTGCCCGAGTCCTAACTTGCGTGGGCATGCCCATTATCTGACGTCGACCGTGCTCCGTTCACACCCAGAGGACAACGTCCGCCTATCTTTCATCCGCGACACACTAGAGCACTGTCCATTCGAGAACCTCAAAGTCTCGGCAGTCGGCTGGATCAAAGGCGAAACAATCGAAGCCAACCCGCCAACACCAATCCCAGGACACAGCACCGAGCCCTCGTCGACACCCAAATCGACCTTCGCAACGCCGCTCGCACTCGATAGCCTTGCGCCTTTCCTCTTCCCCGCTCTGAGCGCCGACATCCTCACACCACCAATCGAAGAAAGCTACGAGACCTTCACCGCCAACCTATCATTCTACCTCTCATCGCTGAACCTCCTCTACCTCCTCCTGTCCGCAAAGCACTTACACAACACGCTTGAGATCCAGGACTTATGGAAAGATAACGACGTTGCTGGCAGTTTCTTACAACCTTTGAGGGACGCGAGCGCGCGCTTCAAACAGGCTATGGAGCCGGGCAAGGAGCTCGAGGAAGACAGGACAGAATCTGCTTTTGCTGAGATTAATGTCTTGGATGAGGGCATCGAGCGCGTTACAAGGGCTGTTGCATTTCTAAACGAGGCTTGAAGAAGATCTCGCCGTGAACGGCTGACTTTGGTACGAGGGAGGCATTTGGTCGTCTAGATTTGCTTCAAGAAATGGAAAATTTTACTGTTACACAAGTTGCAATCCCTCAGCATCAAGCGAGCTTGTATTCCTTTCCGGGCAACATGACCGTTCGTTCCTAGCTGCTTGTCAACAGATCCATCTAGGAGCGGACGAACCAGAGCCGAGATCGTGCCCAGGATAGCTATTCACCGGATTCGCGATGACCCTACAAATATCGCACCAGGATGGAAGTTCTTGAAAGACCGGCGTAACGCAGACACAATCCCACCGGGCGACATGTGACTCTTGCAAAAAGTCGTTGGATCAGAAAAGCTAAGCGATCACTTTTGTACTTTGGACGGCGCACGTAACATCATATGGGACCTCAAAGAATTCCAGCTTTATCGTGCTCAGGTCGATCAATGCCTCGTACCGCTTCTCCTAAGCCTACGTTCCGCGAGCCGCGGTGCTAAGGATTCGCGTGGACCAGAATAAGCTTTCGGTCCGCGATGCTTGCGTCAAGTCTTGGGACCCTTGGATTGAGCTAAGCTTTATTTTCTTGAGATACGTGCACATGGTCAAACTTCCTAGTGTTGAGAAGGAAGTTGATGTCGGTCAGCTGGATACCATCTAATTACGCATTAGCATGTGACAGTGGTACTAGAGTTGTGCGCAGCTAATCCATGTACCATTTGCTCACTGGCGACTCGTTTCCCGGCCAAGTCTGCTCGGAAGACGATTTCCGAATCTGGTTGACACAGAGCATTGAAAAAGTGTAAGTGGCGCGGCGTAGAACTATCTACAATAGCACGTGAAGCTGCACTAAGCCGCACGAAAGTCCCGCCTGGCAGGCCGCGATATCGCCGATGACCCTAGATCACAATTCGATGGCGGGAATAAGGCAATGTAATTCATCATATGATTCACAAGTATCGGGCTGCAGTCTGCATAATGTACCAGACCTTATATGTCCCGCCGGCGTTCTCTTGAAATATTCCAATTACCTCATTAGGAGTCTCCCATCTTCCTGAGGCATGTTCCCGTCAGATGCAGTCGCATAATTGACGCAGTGAACATATAGGGACTCTGTTGAGATATGAAAGTCTGGCTGCATACAATGTTCCGGCAGGATGCGCGCAGCTGTCCTCGAAACCTCCTAGGCCACTTCCAGCAAAGAGGGAACTACAGGGAAGTCAGGAATCACCGGAACAATCACTGTCGCTATTCCGTATTGTCGCGATCCTACAGATGGTGCAAACCTTTTGATCCTTTCACTCCTTCGGAATTGCCGTCAACAGCCGCGCGAGTTGTTCGCCGTACGGACGCGCTGGTTCTAGCCATATCACATCGACCCGGCTAGAGACTATTTTCACTCAGCAGCTCAGCACTGTATCACGGTCAGTACGACTCGTCTCGGAACGACGTCATTTCGGGTCTAGTCCATACTTAAACACAGGCCACTGCTCACATGATAGCGTTAAATCTAAACTTTCCTAGTATACATATGATTTGAGTCCACCGGATCTAACGATACACTGCATGGCGCGTTACCCGTCAGATGTCTCGTTAGAACATGCTATGAGGATCTATGTAGGGCCTCCGCACTACACACAAAGAGGAAAGGCTTATTTCTGGATACGAATCCTTTTCTCAACAAGTGAAGTCCGCGAAATGCATCGAACTCGCCTTATTACCTTAAAACCAGCGTAGGTACAGTACTGCTCTGTCCTCTCATCTTCTACAAACATACAATTAGAGATCATAAGATCATAAGATCGTACACCATGTTCTTTCTGCCAACCCTGGCTCTCGCACTCGCCAATATGGTTATCGCGGCTCCTCTCTCCAACAATACGACCGGTCTTTCCTTACTGGATATTGTTGCCCCTGGATCAGCCTCTGCTCTGAAAGCTATGATTGACAACTCATCGGACGGGTCATATATCAAACCAGATTTGAGCGACGTCAATGTGCTCAAAGTCTCTATTCTGGATGGCACCGACGACTCAATCATCACACACATGGAGATGGCAACCAACGACAAAGCTGCGGCCTATCAAAAAGCCTACTATGGCGAAGCGGGTGGCCAGTCAGAAGTCAGAGCCACGGATCCAGTGTCGTTATCAAAGCGCGCTTCGGGATGCGGACAATACTGCGCATATTGCAGCCAGTACACCAAGCAACGCAACTGCCCTGCATGCTATCATCAACAAGGAAACACCTCACACCAAAAGGCTTGCACAAGTACGTACTCTTTCCAGCACACGCACTGCATCCGTGGCCTGTGCTGAGTATGCAAGACATCATCTCAGAGGATGCTTCGATTGCGTTATAGGATACTTCTTGTACCTACTGAAAGATCATCACTCTGCGTTCTATGATTTTTCCTATGTGCTAGAGTGTTTCGCAGATCGACACATCTTTGCAACATGATAAGAATGTAAAAGATTCAGGAAACCCACTTGTTGGAAAGGACAAAACATAGTCTAGAAGACGAAACAGAAGACAGAAAGTTGTATGACTGACCTAAGCTAAGTAAAGGTTTCAAGCATCAAAATGTACAAACTGCGCCCAGTTCAGCGGCATATCCATGTCCTACGCTCGCACTGCCATTGCCGCTTCTTGCAGTGCCCATGAAATCCGCCGACTTCCCATATCTGGTCAGTCTTGATGCTCAAATAGCTTTGAGTAGAAGCCACTTGCTACATCTATACACTCTTTGTCTCCAGCCGACCATAGTGATCCTATGACATGAGGAGAACGACTACTTGGAAGCCGCTCACAATGTGAATTACCTCATCTCGAAATTAGGCGCCTTTCTTCTCCGCTATCGAGCACGCCGAGAGGTAAGCAATCTTTGTATGCTTCAACTGCAGCTATGAGATGCGGTAGACTGACAGATAGTCTTGCTCAAGCGTTCTGTTAGAAGCGAGTCGCTGCAACACGAGACTACTGCTAGACAGATCTGCTATGCTCGATATACCGTAGTACGCAAAATGCGTGATCTTGTATTTCTCTAGATGTCCCAGAATGTCATCTGCGTTAGGGCTAGTCCGAACATCGAGGCTCACATGAGGTGAGACTATCCTGGCGATCTTTTCTTCCTCTCCATGGACACCCTTCAAAGCACAGAAACCTGCTTCATCATGAGCTCCTCGTGGGGTCTCTGGCATAAGTGTGATAAGCATCTGATTCTACGTGGGCCGATCGCTTTGGGCATGCTTGATCTGGCCGCGCACATGTATGAGTGCCTTGCCAATATGATCCGTA